>PVLC010002445.1:64641-114802 GCA_004027655.1 Graphiurus murinus | reverse complement strand
CCATTGTGTACATATCCCATAGTTTTGTAATCCATTCATCTGTTGTTGGACATCTTGGCTGGTTCCATAGTTTGGCAATTGTAAACTGTGCAGCTATAAACATAGATACACATGCGTTGGTCTGATAGTTTGGTTTCCTTTCTTTTGGGTAGATGCCCAGTAGAGGGATCGCTGGATCATATGGTAGGATCATTCCCATGAAATGATCATAACTTTTCCTTTAAAACACAAGCAGAATTCCACCCATGTAAAATGATACTTGTGATAGGCTAAGTCCTCTTACTCAATTATAGTTAAGGTTAAATGCATTAATTATGCTCAGATAAGGGAAACCCTTTGATTATATATATTACAAATGAGGTGCTGTCTGATTTTCCCTTAGTAATCCTTATGGCTTCTCCACTTGTTAGGAATTTCAGGAATAGATAACCAGATTGTTATAATTGAAAAATCCTTAGGTGAGTTCAATTACCTGTTCTATGCCAACTACTTTTGTGAAATCAGTATCAAACACTTGAGATAACAATTATAAAAAATGTAGAATACATTGTCCCATTTTTTTAAAAGGAACACAGATTAAGAAAGAACATGTCACTGAGATACTTAAATTGAGCAAGCATTTGAGGAAAGCTCAGAAACTGAGAAAGGAATGGTGGGAGGATTGGAGATGAAGCAGAATGGTGAAAGTCTAAGGTGAAGGCTGTGTAAGCACACAGTCTGTCTAGAATGAATTGTTTTTAAGGAGATAAATAAGAAGTGAAGATGGGAGTTATAATAGAAGCCGTCATGTCGGTCATGAAAGGGCAAGCTCTGTCAACAAAATGGTGATGTTAGATTATGAAGTGTATATATACATATATATATATATATATATATATATATATATATATACACACACACACATATATATATATATGTATACACACACACACATATATATATATATATATATATATATATATATATATATATATATATGGAGTACTGTTATGAAGTGAGTGAGCACAGTCAGCTGTGCTGTTTCTGGACTTCATTGTTTTTCTCAGTGCAGCAAGAAATATCAGTTATGCCAGCTACTTTTATGACTAGTTGATTCTGAATAAATTCTGAGTAATTAATATTGGTAATGCAAATAATTCATTTGAGTGGTAATTCAAACCATTACACAACTTGTGGTTTGGATTTAGAATAACCCTCTAGCCCTCACAGAAACAAGATAGTAATATTGGAGGCTTGGTTGCTGAGGAGGTTCTTCTGGGGTGTGGCCTTGTGGATTAAATTTTTTTCCTCCTCCTCTTCTCTGTCTCTTCTTCAGGCCTCCAGCCTCTGTGATGTGAGGATCAGAGTCCTTGGCCTCTCCCTCTCACCACATTCTGTTTCCATATCCTGAGCTGTGTATAACTTGGCCTCACCTATACTGAAAGTCTCCAAGAAAGTTGTGAGAAATAAATCTTCTTTCCTCTAAGTTGTGTGGTCAATCATTTTGGAATATAGCAGTGAGAATTTTGAGACACAACTGTAGTCACCACTTGTAACTCATCCGACCTATGTAACATATTCTATAATTCTTTTTTGGAAAAATTTCTGAAACAACTATTCCATACATCTCTCATACCTGTAAAACCAATTCAGTAATATTATTTAAAAATCTTGAAAGTGATTAACATGTGTCTTGGAAAAAATCATCCATTATAATTTCTAAAAAAATATTTGATATTACAGTGACAATTATTATTTATTCATTATTATAATCTTTAAAATAGGAATTTGAATAATACATTATACAGTGATTTCACATATTCTAGGCAAATATTCAATGCAGGAAAATAAAATTTCTTCCATACCTGTGCCTGCATAAGACTTATGCATTAGAATAATTAACAATATATTATAATAGACTATTTATTGATTGCTCTAAAATATATTCTTGGCAAATTTTATTTATTTTTCATTTTTATAATTACATGATAGAAAATGTAATCCTTTGAAAAGTGTTCAAATAAAATAAATCAAATATAACAGAACCATCTGACTGTTCCTTGTTTTTGTTGTTGTTTTGTTTGTTTTGTAGGAAAAATGCCATTATCAGGTTAATTACCTAAAGACATTTTCTATACATGTACACACACGTACACATTTTCTATACATGCACACACGAATGTAACTTCACAAAGGGAAGGCATTTTTATTTCATTTACTGCAGTATTCCTAGTTCCTAGAAGTATGATTGGAACAAAATATGTTCAATGCGTAAGTAGAAATAAGTACATTGTATCCCTAACAATGCTGGGATACAGAAAACAAAATCTCCCAAAAGATAGAGTGTCTGTCATTAATGGAAAATACTGAGAGAAAGTTTATAATTTAAGGAATCGGTGTCCTATGTACTTTTTAAAGAAATGTGCTTTAAAATGTGGGAAAAAGAGGCAGTAATATTGGGTGAATACAGCTTCTAAGCAAAGAGGTATGCTTGGAAGCAGTCAGCATACTTTGTACATGAGTCTGAAAAAAGAGAAGAAATCATGTGATGAAAATTTAGGGACCTTAATTGGTTCTGTAATTGAATATGGAACAGATAACAATTAATGTAACATTAAAACTGATAATAGGATAACTATAGGAAAATAAGTTGAATCAAGTAACTTTTGGATAAAGTGCTCTCACTATATTCCCTTAGTACAGTATATTTGAGAAAAAAAGAACTCAATAATCTTGAATTTTAATTAGTAATTTGCAAGTATTTTATAGAACTGGGTTCTCATATAAGTTTTCCTAATCTAATTAATATTTATATATGCACAAATATGTGAAAGTACATTACATATGTGTGTATGTGTAAATACATATATGTATGTGTTTATATGTAAAATATGACAATGGAAATGTTTTAATGAATGTTGCTACTGGCTAAAAAGCAATATGAGAAACTTAAGAAGCTGCAGGACACTCAAAGCTTATTATAGCCAAACTCTTATTTTTTCACACAAAATTGAAACTCTTGAATTTTATGATACTAGAATCTAGTCAATAGATAGTGAATGGCAGAGTTGAAGTCTCATTTCTTGGATATTCTGTCTTGCTACTTCACAGTGATGATTCAAGATTTAAGCTGAAAGAATACAAGGGTATTACTAATTTAAGGAAAGAAAGCAGAACTTTATTTCTAGAATTAAATATATTACTTTTAAATTTCTTTGAGGTCATGCTGTTCTGTAACAGTAAATTCCATTCTATACATATCAATTGAAGTTGTCTTCATTTCTAAGGTACAGAGATAGAATACTATGGTCCTACAAAGGCACAGTGAAAATCATTCCTGAGAAAAACTGAAAAAAATAGCAGGGAAATATCATTTTACTATACAAAATATACTGGTTTGAAACAAGTATTTTGATGAGAGGCTTTGTAGAGCAAGATACGTTATTCTCTTTTAAGAAATGCCTATTCATGGTTTCATGTACCAACTTATTCCTTTCAGGATGGTTAATTTGGCATTGTGATGAGACAAGCTGTGAGATTCAACACATTTAAAATTAAGTAAAAAAAGGAACAACTGTGGAGTGCACTTGAAACTGAAAAAACACGAGAATTAAATAGAAAATGTTGAAGTTTTCCCTGCACATTTTGTTGGATACATTACATTTCTTATATGTAGAGACTATAGAACTCACTTTTTCTCTTTACATGTACAAGAATGTTAAATGTAATTCTATTATTTTGTTTTATTTTTTAACTTAAGTATGTCACTATTAGGTTATTTAAAGAATATGTGATTATTAAGGCAAAATAGATACATTGTCAGTAACCATGTTATAGACAGAATCTATTCACCTATATATAAATATATAATAATTTGAAAGTAAACAACAGAAAAAAAACATGAAACACTTGCAACCCAAATTTATTTCTTGTACCTTTAATTTTGAGCTTGAGCAGAATTCTACTATCTTCATAGGTATAAGGAGGAAGGAAGAAAGAGTTGCCTCTGGAGAAGGATGGGTTATTAATTCAAAATAAAGAAAAAATGTTCTTGGATGATGAAGCAAAATATTCTTAAAGTGGTGTTAAAAGAATATGTTAACATTCTCATTTAACTAAACTCTCCCTAAAGCTGGTTTAATTTAACTTGAAGTCCATTCCATACCACTTTATTTTATCTATCAATATAATATACAAAGTTTACTTCAGTACTTAATAAATACATAATATTTAAATTCAGTAAGTAATTATTGAATACTCTGGTAAAATGTTTTATATAGCCCAACTATTTGTACTACATTAATATAGCACCACCTCTAGGGAAGGGGAGAGAATTAAAGGAAATACTTCTGTGGATGTTATGGGCATATGTGAGAATACCTATGCCAATCTCAGTATCATATATGTGGAAAGGGAGGGAGTGGGGAAGGAGCCAGGGAAAAGCTCACTGAGTGCTGTGTGCAGTTTGTCACTACCTCTCTGAACTACATTATGATATGACTGTAATGCACCAATAAAAGTATTTAAAAACCTCTAGTAACCAAGAAAACCAAAAATTGTTGACAGTTTCCAAAAGAAAGTTTCAAAGTCAGAAACTATAGTCATAACATATTATAAACTTCTATACCATGTTAAGGTCAGGAAGACAACCAGAGTCCTTTATTTTTACCTATTTTTCGCAAAGTAATAGAAGCCATGGAATAGGATGAGGAGCAATATTTGACTGAGTTCTTTGAAGAAAGATATTCCACTAACTCTCTTGGATCACTTATCCTATCTTTAATTTCATGATATAATATTTTCTTAAATTTCCTCTAAATTCTCTGGCAGATAATTCACTCATTTTGACACATTTAAATACTAGGATTTATATATAATCTCTTTTCCTCTCTCTTTAGTGATTAATTCATTCTCATGTCTTTAAATGCTATATAAAATTGAACATTAATATATTTTAATATGACCATCTTAACAGCTACCTCAGATTTAGCATTCCTACACCAAACTCCCGATTCAGCTCCCAAACTGCTCTTGTCTAGAAATGTTACTACATTCTTCCTGTTAGAGTTTGAACTAACATCTTTACAGTAGAATCCTAAATAGAATTTTATTTCATTCCTGGACCTTCATAGGCCATCTACAGATATCATTAAAAACTAACTAGCTAGTCCTTGTCATTTTGGTGAATAAAATGCTTTCAAATAAAACAAACCCACCTTTGTTACTATAATCAAGAAGCTGTGTTTGACCTGAATACATCATAAGTTTTCAAACACTTATTGCTGTATTTTCTTTTGATTATACCATATTTCTAACCCAATATCTTCCTTTCACTTTTTAAAACACACTAGGTATTATTCTGGTTCAGAATTTTTACCTGTGTCTTTTGCCTTGCCTGGAATATTTGCAAAAAGTATTCAAAATTTGAACCTGGTTATCTTTCAAGTCTACCTATAAATATTATCTTGTCAGAGAAATTTTCTTTTAAATTGCATTCATCTAAAAAACACTGGTAGCCAGACATGGTGGCGCACTCTTGTAAACCCAGGACTTGGAGACTGAGACCTAAAGATTCGGGTTTGCGGCCAGCCTCAGCTAGTTAGTGAAGCCCTGTTTCAAAATAAAGAATACAAAATATGGCTGGGGGTATAGCTCAGAGGTAGAATGTCCCTCAGTTCCATCCCCAGTACCACAAAATTAATTAATTAATTAATTAATTAAAATAGAAAAATAAAATCCACTGGTATTCTTTACATCCATAATCTATTTATTCATCTATGGGATTTATAGCAATATATTTTCTGTTTTCCTGACTATACTCTCCATGAGAAAAGACTGGGAAATATGGCACTCAAGTACAAGCACAGAAACGTTCATAACACATTGTCATTGATATAACAAACATTATAGGCATTCACTAATTATTGTTGCACATTATTCATTTCATAACCATGATGTGCACATACACACAAATTATACATATATATATGAGACTATATCATTAAAAACCATCCTCTCTCTCTCTCTATTTATATATATATATTTATATATATTTATATATATTTTTATATATATTTATATATATTTATATATATATTTATATATATATTTATATATATATATAAATTGAGAGAGAGAGAGAGAGAGAGAGAGAGAGAGAGAGAGAGGATGGTTTTTAATGATATAGTCTCAATGAAATGTTAACCAGATGACGTTTACTTCTGGAACCAAGGGATAGACACATAGCTGAAGATGGAGTAGTTAAGTGTTTCCTTTTTGACATTCATATCTTTAGTAAAATAACAAGAAATGGGTTTCATTTCATTTGGAATATTCTTATAAAACTGCTTAATATTTCCTATCTCTTAGGCTACTATTGTTTGTGTTCATGTCCTAGAGTTATCTTCTTGGGTTTTTGATCATTTACATATCCTATGTTAACTTTATTTTATGAGTTTTATTATCCATTGTCAACTGAGATGATGGAGCATACAACAGAAAACTCAGTTGAAGTGGAACTTCTAGAAAGAAATATTTATTCTCTTACTTGAAATATGTTTCTGAGATAATGAATCTCTGTAATTGGTTAGTTCAGTGCTACTATAAAAAGCCAGGGTATTTTCTTTCTGCTTTTGATATCATCATATTACACATCTCCTCAAGATAATGAGATGTGTACAGGCACAACAAATATATGTTCATACATGAAATCACACACACACACAAACACACACACACACACAATCAGTTTTTTTTAAAAGCAAGAAAACCTTTCCCCAAATTCCCACATCTGCTGTATCTGTTTTTCTTTCATATTTCATTGTCTAATATTAGAACTCACATTTCATTTTCAGGCAATCACTTCTGAGAAATTAAAGGACTTTATTAACTTAATCAAATTATAGCACCATAAAATTGTTCATTAGACTCAAGGAAGAATGTGAAGAGATGAAAAATGAATCTCTTGAAATGGAATCTCTCCATAGCTTTCAAAACACAACTCTTTTCAGCATTTTTATATCCCAATCAAAATAAATGGAACTTCTTAGCTTATTGGATGGTGTTACATAATATTGAAACCCCATGGATAAACCAGTTGAAATAATTTCTACTTCTATTTCTACCCTAAATACATGCTGTTGGATGGGTTATTTAATCCTTTGGTGGTCTCAGTTTTTTGATTTGGAAAATGAGATGGCACTAGCAATTTTGTAAGTATCCTTTCTGTTATAACATTCTCTAAATCCAGAGCTCAATTTCGTACTAAAGTACAATGTCGGTTTATGATTTCCTTATTCATCTTCTTATTCCTTACATCTGGTCTTCCAATATTATATTAAATTAAAATTTGAAATACCTGTGCTCATTCAGAACCACAGTTTACATTATAACATATTACAACTCAATCTTTCTATAGATGAAAAATCTATAAAACTTTACCAAAATACAGATGCTTCAAAATTAATGTTTATAAAGAAAGGAATCTAAAAACCACTGTTATGCTAAACCTACAGAATTTCTTATTCTGAAAAGCAAAACATAATGCCCTATTTCACTTTATACCAAAATTAATTTTAAACTTGGGATGCTTAATCAATAGAAAATAAATGCATATAGTTAAACACAATAACACATCTCTATAAATTTGCTTTCATGATGCTTCATTAATCATTAAAACAGATTTAATTCCCATCTTATGTTTATGTATTATTTGATATCTTTCTACACATCTTTAAAATTGAAGATTATGGTTTATTCCTATTTTTATTGATGCAATTGTAATATTTTGGAAAATGTTCTACATTTCCTTGGGTAAGGACATGAGTAGATAGTAAACAAAGTAATTTCAACTCTTTGATACATTCCAGAACAAATCATTTTTGCTGTATTTTATTTTAAAGTAAAAGCTATTAAAATTGTATTAACATGTGCTTCAGTTTTGAATCAATATACTAATTCATATGTTTATTAGTAAGATTAAAAATGCATAAAAACAAAGTAAATTTACTTTCACAGATTTTTTTTTTTGTCAGCTAGGGAAAGCTATTGAAAATAGAATTCAAAATAATATCTGCTGATTAAGCAATAAACTTTGGTAGAGATAAGTTGATACAGAAAAGGCATCAAATAAATTTTAGGATGCTTGTTACTTTCAGGTTGATAGAGCTATGCAATTTTATTATCAAAATTCAGCTATGGAAACAATGAAGAACAAAAGAGTTGAGAGAGAGATTTGTGATACTATGTTTAGCTTTACCAGCATTATTTGACTTCAACATCACAACAGCCTTTGTTGAACAAAGGTATGAGATGATTTGTCTAGTTAATACTTAATGAAAAAGACATTTGTGCCAAGTTTTGTCCGATTCTAAATCCCATATATTCTTTAAGAAGCTACTAACGTGTTGGATGGGAACATTAATAATTCAAAGGAGCAGACTTCTGAAATAAGAAAGGCCCATCGAAAATACTTGTGTAGTATTGCACAGGCTATTCTCTTCAGTTTACATATCATTTGACTTTAAATTGCCATCATTATCTAGACAAGACTCACATTGTCTGATATGGCTTGGATGTGATTTGATTGTTTCCCACAATAATTTATTGTTGAAATGTAATGCTTGCGTAAGGTATTAAGGGTGCAGAAATTTAATCTGACTTTAACATTTAGAAGTGGGGCCTTTAGGAAGTGATTAAGATTAGATAAGATCACCAATGTGGAGCCCCATGATTGAACACTGGTGACTTTTGAAAATAAAGAGACAATCCAAGCTGGGCGTGGTGGCGCATGCTTGTAATCCCAGTATTTGGGAGGGTGAGACTGAAGGATCCGGTTCATGGCCAGCCTTAGCTGCTTAGTGAGGCTCTCCGCAACTTATTGAGACCTTGTTTTAAAAATAAAGAATAAAAAATTATTCTGAGGGTGTGGCTCGAAGGAAAAATGTCCCTGGTTTCAATCCCCATTACCGATAAATATGTATATATACCTATATTATATATAGACAGTCCAGAATAAGAACCAAGATGCTCCCTGTCTCTTGTTCTTGCCAAGTAATGCAACATACTGCCTCAGGACTCTGCCATCAAGAGAGCTATCAGCAATGCAAGCTTTTGAATCTTCAGATCTATGGAAAAAATAAACATCTTTTCATCTTTCCTAGATTCAAATATTTTATAGAAACAAAAGCAAAATTCTTCAGGAAATTAGTAATGAGAAGTTACTAATGAGGCTGTTACTAATAATGAATGTCTGAAAATGTGAACATATCTCTATCATTGGGTAATGGGCAGAGATTGGAAGAGTATGGAAGAGCTGTCAAGAAAAAGCATAGAATATTATAAGGATAAGATTACAGACAATTCTGATGAGAGTTCAGGAAAGAAGGTCCCTAGGTCACTGGTTCAAGATGAAAATGAGGATTTTGTTCAAAATTGTACTAATGACCACTTTTGTTACACTGTAGCAAAACTGGATGCATTATGCCTATGACCTAACTTTTTATGAAAAGCTATATTTAAGAATAATGGCCTAATTTACTTGTTGGAACACATTTCAAAACAACAAATATTCAGACTGTAGCATGAATATTATTGTCTGCATTTAGTCTGATACACACTGAGACTAGCATTATGCCTATGACCAAACTCTTTATGAAAAGCCATATTTAAGAATAATGGCCTAATTTATTTGTTGAAATAAATTTCAAAACAACAAAGCATTCAGGCTGTGGTATGAATATCATTGTCTGCATTTGATCAGATACACAGTGAGGCAAAGAAGAAAAAGGAAGCAGACTGGAAAGATTTGAAAATTCCATAGCCTTGCCAGAAAATGAAAAAAGAAAATGTGTTAAGAATAAGGTTGAGAAACTACTTAATAGTAATTCTTCCTTTAACTCTTGAATTAAGATGTTATGACTGTTGGGATGAAATGATTATTTTGCTTTGTGAAAAAATTGAAACTTGAGGCCCAGGGATGAAATGATATGGCTAGACATGATTTCAATGTGTTCCTTCTGGGTCTGTGTGCTGAAATTTAATTCCTATTGTTAGGGATTAAGAGGGTGGCAATTCAGTCTAAATATGGTGCTTACAGGTGGGGCCTTTGGGAGGTAATTAGAGTTTGATAAAATTGTCCTGGTAGAGCTCCTTCAATTACGTATTGCTTTAGAAGAAGATAGAAAAAAGTCAGTAGGCACAAAAACACACTCCTAATCTTTTCTCACATGTTTTCCCATGCCATCTTATAACTCTACTAGCAAGAAGGTCACCATCATCTTTGGAACTTGGAACTTCCAGAATGCGATCTACAAAAACCTTGTTTCCTTATCATGGTCCCCTGGTTCATGTATTTTGTAATGTAACAGAAACACAATAATATGTTGTCTGAATTACGTTGGAAAATAAATATTCATAGATTGAATAACCAATAAAATATGGTATCTTAAAAGTCAATCAATGGCCCAGCGATAGCACTCTTGGGCATCTTCCAAAAGGACATGAAATCAAAATATTATAATGATACTTACGTATCCATGTTCATAGCAGCACACCTTACAATAGCCAAATTATGGAACGAGCTTAAGTGCCCATCAATATATCAGAAAACTTTTGTATATGTACACAATAGAATTTTACTCAGCCATAAAGAAGAAAAAAAAATTCATGCTACTGGCAGGAAAATGGTGAAACTTGAGAATATTATACTGAGCACAGCCAGTCTCAAAAAATGAGTAAATGTTTGTTTTCTCTTATATATGGAAGCTAGATATACTCAGAAATGAGGACAACATCAGGTAGACGAGCAGAATCTTCAGGGGAGTGATTGAAGAGGATTAGGGAAGGGAAGAGGGGTATAAAGTTATAAAGAATGCAATAGTTGAAATAATGCTATGATTGTATGTATACAACACTAACAATTCCAATCTTAAAGAAATGCATGGGGAGAGCAAGGAGGGGGAACAGACCCAGTGGAGAGGGAAACAAATCTGTGTGCATGTATTCTTATGACACTCTGCACCCTAATATGATGTAAAATTACAATGCACCAAGTAAAAAGTGAGTTTATTTAAAAATGTCCAATATCACTTATAGTTGACATAACAAAGGCTAGACAGAATTCACTGAAAGTGTCTATTTGTTGAAAGATTGGAGTATTGTTAGTTACTTTCAATACAGCTTTGTGAGACAGTATTAATTTAGCTAGAAACCTAACTTGAGGTTTAATGAAATAATTGGAGAAAAAGATTAAAAAGAAGAATAAAGTATACTCAAAAAGAAAGTACTTTTCAAAATTAATTGTTTTTTGAGTTAATAATAATTGTCAGTCAAAGAAGGACAGATGCAACTTGAGCAACACCATCTGCATGAATGATGAAAATGAGTTAAGAATGATGCGAGGATCGTGTGTCAGTAAGAACAGATCCTCGAAGAGTAAGAATGAACCCATACCACTGTGACTGCTGAAGAAAAGGGAAGATAATTGGTGAAAATTTAAAGAAGAGTTCCATAAGACAAATCTATCTTCACAATAAGGTCAATAACATGGTCATCAGCTAATGAGAAGGAGTAGAAAGTAAGCGTGCATTTTAAGCAGAGCAGAGATCTGAAAGAGTTATGTGGAGTATTCAACAGCCAGCCAATTGAAGGGGAGAAAAGCATTGCTAAGCAATTTAGCAACTTACTTGATAAATGGACTTGTCAAGCTCCCAAAATGTAGTACCAAATTATTCCTGATTTCACTGTAAACTGTTGAAATTTAACATAGAGAAACAAGAATGATAAACAAAAGCACAATGTGATTCAGGCTCAGAGGAGCAGCACTGTATAGTGCTTAATGCAGTGATGTTTCCAAATGACAAAGGATGTTTTTGTTCTGTACCTTATACTGATTGAAAAAAAAATGTAACTTAACAATCAAAGCAATAATGGTCTGTCTCAATATACTCAATTGTCTTGGGTCAACCTATACCTGTCCAGCTGCCCCAAGGTCCATTCAACTCAAGCTATTTATCACCATCTGATATGGTCCATACAAAATTTAGCAACTTGCTTGATAAATGGACTTGTCCTGCAGTCTACAATATCTAAATGCCCTTTTCTATTCAACTGCATCCATTAAACACTTTATTATTGTAATGGCCCTTCTAAACCTAGGGTTGTGGTCAAGTGTGACTTTCTATTCTTCCTCTCCTATCCTCTTCCATGCTGTTAACCCCTGGAAAGTAAAGTATCTTGATTACCTCTGAATACTTAGTCATTTTGAATTATTATCTCTACCTACAGCAACATTATTTGCTAATTGAAATCATATTCATTCCACTTTCATTTATTTTCTGTCTCCCTGTGTATTTCTATTTGACTGCTTGACTGTTTAATGAATATGTTAAACATTAAAGAAAAACATACCTCTGTGGATTGGAATGTTTTTCTCCAAATGTCAGAATAGAATTTGTTTAAAGGTTTTTATCAGCTTCTTAATGGGTTTCTAAAAACTTTTAATTTAGTAATCAAGTTTCAACTGTAATTTTCTTAAACTACTTTATCTGTACTTCTGAATTATCTTATATTTTTAAAAATCCTTAAGTAAAACTATTGGAAATAACTTGTGAACAGGTTTTTAGAAGCTTGGCATATTTTATTAATTTCTCAGACTTTGTTAGATTAAAAGGTTTGCTACTTATTATGGAAAAATATATCTAAAAGCTAATAATTATGCAACCATACATAAAATAAGTTTATGCCGGGGACTAGCCCTCGAAGTAGCAGGGTCGGTGGTCCCTCGACAAATATGGATTGAGAGGAGGTCACGAGAATACGCTCACACCAAATGCAGTGAAGAAGTATATCTGTTTTATTGTTTGTCAGTCACTGTTTTATATTATTTTTGCAATGAGGCATATAGAATAGGAATTTTTACAGACTTGTTTTTCCAAAGGTTATCCTCAACCAGTTAAGGTTATAACACATATATAAAAATTCTTTTCCATTAGTTAAAATCTTTACAATTTTATTTAGCCCCTTTAAGCAGTGTTCTATCTTATCTCAGTAGTTAAAGGGATCCAGGGAGACTAGGCAAAAGACTATTTGTAGTAGCTATTTAGATAAACTTGCAAAGCCTGTTTCTAGACTAATGCTTGTAAAACGTTAATGCATTGGGTTGTCTCAAGGCACTCTTTTTTTTTTTTTAGCTAAGAGATCAGTATCTGTCAGGTCACATTTTTCTAAGAAGTTTTCTTTTATAATTAATATAAAAGCAAAACCCAAAGCACCCAAAATTTCCAGAATATAATAATGCAAAGTGGGATATGTCATTCATTCCTTCTTTTGGAATTGTCTGCCTTGCAGGACTCCAGTGGACCGAGCCTTGCTCAAGATCCAGCTATTAAGGATCTGTGGCAATTTTATACTCACATGATACCAGTTTCACATTTTAATAAACACATAATGCCAGAGGAAAATGTTTCTCAAAACTAAATATATACAGGTTGAGCATCCATTATCTGAGAAATCCCAAATCCAAAATTTCACACCTGACTTCATATGATGAGTCTCAGTCAAAATACAGATGCACTAAAAACATAAAATGACCTTCAGGGTATGTTCATAGGATGTATATGAAACATAATAGAATTTACTTAGATCTGGGTCCTATTGCCAAAATACTCCACTATGTGTGTTCAAATACTCCAAAATCTTAAAATATCTAAAATCCCAAACATCTATATTTCTAACAATTGGGGTACAAGTACTTAACCTATAATTTTATTTATATACCTATTTTTTAAAAGACTCAAGAGGAAAATATTGAAATGTGATTTATATAAATAATCATATGCTTCTTAACAAAATTTTCCACCAAGATTTTAAAGCCAAAAGAGGAAAACAAAACACACCTGTACATACAAGCCTTTTGGTTGCAAATGTGATTATTCAAAGTTAGGTTTCCTTTATAATGCTATATCTTCTCATTTTTTTGATAAAAGATACTACTAATATTTTCTGTGAAAATATTATAATAGTGTTCACATGGTTTTTATTTGTCATCATTATTACTAACAGTCACATAATTTTTTTTTTGTTTTTAATAGAAATCACAGGAAGAGAGATCAGGAAATCCTTGAGACAAATCATATTCTATAATTAACTTAAAGCCTTTTTTCTAAGTAGCATATAAAATATGTAAAAAATGTGTGCCATATTTTATGAGTATTTAATTATGATTATTAAATCAGCCTTTATTATTTTCCTGGGGGATATGATACTTCTTCATAATTTATTGTTTCCTATCAGCTTACCTTAATAATAAATGCTTATATTTAGAGCTGGCCGTGGTGGCACATGCTTGTAATCCTAGTACTTGGGAGGTTGAGACCTGAGAATCCAGGTTCATGGCCAGCCTCAGCTACCTAGTGAGGCACTCCACAACTTAGTGAGACCCTGTTTCAAAGTAAATAATAAAAAATAGGGCTGGAGGTGTAGCTCGGAGGTAGAATAGAATGCCCCAGAGTTCAAACTCCAGTACTGCAAAAAAAAAAAAAAAAAAAAAAAAAAAAAAAAAAAAAAAAAAAAAAAAAAAAAAAAAAAAAAAAAAAAAAAAAAAAAAAAAAAAAAAAAAAAAAAGAAGAAGAAGAAGAAAGAAAGAAAAAAAGAAATGCTCATATTTTAAAACTGGCAGCATTTTTCTGTAGCTACTAGGATATGAGAAACTCCTGGACCTACCTGTACAGCAAACAAGCATCTGCCGTGCTCCATTTGGACTTTCTGGTTGAAGATGAGACAAGAGACAGCTAGTAAATCCAGACTAGGAAAAAGGCATATAACTCATATATAGAAGTTGTATCAGAAAGTGATAAAGAAATCAATAGTTCTGTACAAAGCATTGCAAAGTTGAAGTATAATTGGTTAAAACAGAGCACCTATGTTTGTGTTTCATTGTATCTATTTTTATTTTTAAAGTTTATTTCCCACATTCAAAAACTTGAAAAAAATTTTAAGGAGAATAAAATAAATAGTAAAACAGCAATTTGTGAATATCAAAATGAAACAGAATGTTATGTCATTAAAGCTCAGAAGGAATCAGTAGGGAATGTGCTTCATGCTATTTAATTAAATAGTTAAATATTTGAGAATACCCAGAAGTCTTGTATTTGCAAGAATGTGAGTGTCTGGGAGTGTGATTAATTCAAGGGTACCCTGAAGGAATTACCTGGAAGGCTGCCCAGTTCTTTCTAACTTGTGTCACTTTGGGGACATATTTCTCAAAAAATGGCTATTGCACAATCTTTCTGTTTGTTTAACAAATTATTAGACATTATATTCAGACAGACTTGATGGATCATTTCATAGGAATGATAAAGTAAGACTTTTCCACATCTGTATCCAATGAACTTTCATTCATTCATTCATTCATTCATTCATTCATTCAATGTGTATTCTGGACTAGGCACTGGGATAAGCCTTAGGAAATACACAGAGATGAGAACATCTTATAAAGGTCATCAGAATTCTTTTTATTATATCAATATTCAGTCCTCCACAGATGGGGAAGGAGGTCTGAATGAGGAGTTGGAAGAACAGACGTGAAGTCTAGTTCCTTTCACTGTGTGACTCTTCTGTGGTTTTTACTATTTGATCTCTAAATCATTTAAATTTTAAGGAAATACTGAAGTCATTTGATGCATATCAGCCTCATTTTGTATAGTTCCTCCCTGTTTTGGAATTATCTTACAAAATACTATTCAATATTAGCATTCCATGTCATTTATCTATCAATCTTGATTACATGAACTAATCAAAAGGTCAGATGGACAATGACATACATTAACTTATTTTGCTAAAGTACAATGAACTCACATTCCACCTGGCCTACTTAAAAGTAAATGTTATCCACTTGAAAGCTTCTATACCACAGCTATGAGAAAATCTTCTAAGTTTGCACAAATTGCTGAACCTTCAGTGTAATTAAAAACACTCCATTTGTAAGTGAATGCAAAGGTATATGGAGGGTATTTGAGATTGACTATTGCATCAATATAAGTGATGCTTACTCTAATAATTCTATTTTACCTGCATAGCTGGTATAATTGTATTCAAGACTGACTATATATAGTAATTGTGGCAATAATATTGATATTTGCTTACTTTTAGTGAAAATATATTTTCTATCAGAGAAATATCATAAGTAATTTATTTTAAATATATTATTAATCTAACTTAAGGGACTAAGAAGGTATCACAATCCTAAGCATCAAAATGAGTAATATTAGAAGAAAACTACAACTCAATACTTGCTAAAATATTATTGGCATTTGACTAAAAAGAAAATTCCTTCAGACTGATTTATTATGTGTTTAACACATCAATTAATCATTGCTACTTTAAACATTGCTAAGGAATATTTTACAAAATCCAGAGCAAAGAAAAAGGGTAAAGTAATCTATGGATATCTCTTAGATGTGATGAAGTGCATGTTAATATTTTAAGTGTAAAATAATGTAGAAAGAAGATATGGAGGTTTCATTCATAATCGAATTTTATCAAATTTCTTATTATTTTGAAAACTACTTTATTTTTATTTTATTTTTAATTGGTGTACTGTAGACATACATCTTTGTTAAGTACAAGCTGAAAAAAGCATACATGCACACATTTCTTAGTTAACCCTTCCCCAATTACCACAAACATGCCATGGATTTATTTTGTTTTGCATTTTCAAACATTTGTATGTGAATATTATATACATTCACAGTGTATTCACTATATTTTATATATAAATAAATTGTTATGCAAGATTAAAATGTAATAGTGCAATTGTCCTAAAAGTGCAATGATATGGGGTGCAGCCTCACATATATAAGAGATATAGATTAATGAATCCAAAATAAATCTGTTGCTTATGAAAAAAAATTTCACTCAATTGACTGAGATAACATGGCTACACTAAATAATTCAAATTTACTTGTTTCCTATTATGTATATTTAAATAACAAACAAGCAATTCAAAGCCTATTGGTTAAAAAAAAGTTCACCTAAGTTTTACTAACAGTGTAGTTATAGATGATAAAAGTGAGTGATTTGAAGTTGAGCATTGTGGTACACACCTGTAATCCCAGTATTTGGGAGGCTGAGACAGAAGGGTCACAGATTTGAGGACAGCCTCAGCAAGTAGTGAGACTCATCAACCTAATGACACCCTCCTGTTTTCAAATAAGAAATAAAAATCAGGCTAGGGGTGTCTAGGTGGAAGGTAGAGTGCCTCTTGGTTCAATCCCCAGTATCACAAAAAAAAAAAAAAAAATGAGTGAGTTGCCCACCTCTAGCCAAAGGGAGCATGTGGTAGTGAATGTTGATTATGTTGATTTTTATCTAAAAACCAAATCAAATATTAAAAATCTCATCAAAATCATCCTTGGTAGCCAAAAATATACACTGGAAAAAGGATAGCCTCTTTAACAAATGGTGTTGGCAAAAATGTTTAACCATATGCAGGAAAATGGAAATAAACCCCACTTTCTCACCCTGCACAAGAGTCAACTCAAGTGGATCAAAGACCTGAAAGTTATGCCAGAGACCTTGCACCTACTTGAAGAGGGCATAGGACCAACACTTCAACACATAGGCACAGGTAAAAATGTTCTCAACAAGACCTAAAAAGCACAAGCAAACCTCAGGAAGATCAATACATGGGATTGCATTAAACTGAAGATCTTTTGTGCAGCAAAGGAAACTATCAAGAACCTAAACAGAAAGCCTAAAGAGTGGGAGAAGATTTTTGCCAGTTACTCTTCGGATAGAGGTCTAATATCTAGGATATATAAAGAACTCAAGAAAATCACAGCTAAGAAAGCAAATAACCCAATCAAAAAATGGGCAAAGGATCTAAACAGACACTTCACAAAAGAAGAAATACAAATGGCCAATAAATGTATGAGGAAATGTTCCACATCATTAGCAATCAGACAGATGCAAATCAAAACTACCTTGAGATTTCACCTAACTCCAGTCAGAATGACAATCATAAAAAACACAAACAACAACTGCTGGCGAGGATGTGGAGAAGTGGGAACTCTAATACACTGTTGGTGGGATTGCAAACTAGTGCAACCACTTTGGAAAACAGTATGGAGGATCCTCAGACGTATGGGAATGAACCTACCATATGATACAGCAATACCACTTCTGGGTATCTACCCAAAAGAATGGAAACCAAACTATCAGACCGACGTATGTGTATCTATGTTTATAACTGCACAATTTACAATAGCCAAACTATGGAAGCAGCCAAGATGTCCATCGACAGATGAATGGATTACAAAACTATGGGATATGTACACAATGGAATTTTACTCAGCTATAAATAAGAACAAAATCATATTATTTGCAGGGAAATGGAGGCAACTGGAAAACATTATTTTAAGTTAGATTAGCCAGTCACAAAGAGTAAAGAAGCATATGTTCTCCCTAATATGTGGATGCTAGGGAGAAGATGGAGCATAAGAGGATCTCCAGATGAAAAAGGAGAGACCCTCAAAGGCAAAGAAGTTGATTTAACCGAAGGGGATGGACGGGGGCAGGGGGCACACTAATGTATATCAAGGTTACTCACTAAACTGAACTTGAGGGGAAGGGAGGGCAAGGGAGGGAGGGGGTGGGAATTTGGGGAAGGGGTCAAATGAGAATTGTGAGCACATATATAGTTATCAATTTGTACCTAACAAAGATGTATGCTTACAATAGATGAATAAAAATAAAAATTAAAAAAAAATCATCCTTGGTTTATTGTTTTTTTTCTATATCTAAACCCATTAATCAAATTGACAGTACTAGATGCTATAACAAAGATGAAATTGACACATTTTATTTTTCATGTTATTTTTTTCTTTTTATTTTGTAATTAGATAAATCTTATCTTTGAAAATGAAGAATTTGCTTTATATTTAAAGAGATATACAGAATAGGGGCCAATTATGTCATTATAATTTTTAAACATTTTTCATTGTGTACTTGAGAAAGGTATTCTTATTGGATATATAATAAAATTTAATATAAAATTGCTATATGTGTATATTTGTATAAAAGAAAAAATCAAATAAACATTAATTGCATGATATGTATTATGATGTCATGCTATTTATAAGTATTAAACTAATACTTCCATTTTTATTTTATATTTTGACATGTATTTAAGCCAAGAAAACAAACTTTATTGATATAAAAGATATTCATTCTCTTTTTCATGTAACAAATACTGAGCACCTATTAATTTCATGTGTATTTTTAAAATGTATCTATAACAATGTGACAAGTATGTTTACTTTTTAAGGCATATCTTGTGATGAACTGAGACTAAAAGCTAAATAAATGGACAAATCTTAGACTGAAAGAATTAAAATAATGTGAACTTATGCTTTTAATTAATTTTTAAATAGTCAGGCATTTTAAGAAAGAACATTTTTTTTAACCCTAGTTTACATTTCATTAAAGATATAATGAGACAGTGAAGTGGTATAACCTGAAAAATCATTTGAGTCACTGTGTGGGGTAGGTTTTAAAGCAATAAATGTAAAAATAAGGGTAAGAAGTAAGTATTATTTCAGCAACTCTCATGATACAGGCTTGACTTAATATTCAAGTAGAAGAGGTAAAAAGCAGGAGACAGATATACTATGCATTTTGTTGGTAAAATTATTTGGCGTTTAAAAATTGACCTTAGAAGCAGAAGCAGTTTTTTAGGATTTTGTCTTCAAATGAAACTTAAAAATGTTTTGATTTTCTTTAATGGATTTTTCAATGCAGGTTGTAGAAGCTACTTAGATTGTAAGAAAGGAGATAACAAGAATATAAAAGAAATACATCATGACAGAATGTGTAACAGGCAGATATTTGGTTGTCAGAGAAGGCAACATTTTTTACATAAAGCTTCTCAGTAATTCTACTAACATTTTTTTAAAACTTTCATTGATGTGTAACACATATTCAGAAAAGTTTACACATTGCTAATGAAATATACTGTATGTTTACAAACTTGGCACTTTTTTTAACATACAAACTAACAAACACAATTTTACAAAGACCCCAAAATGCTTTCTTCCTTTTCTTAGCCACTACTTACCTACTTCTCATGTCCCAGTAAAGGAAAATATTATCTTTTTCATTTTTTTCTATTGGTGCATTGTAATCATACATCTTAATGAAGCCCAAGCTGGTAGAGGCATACATGCACAAATTATTCATTTAACCCTTCCCCAATTCCCACCCCATTCCCTCCCCCTTCCCCCCTTCTCATGTTTTGCTTAGTGATTGACTTTGGTATGTTTGTGAATGTACATCATGTGCATTAGGGTGTTTCCCTCCCCTTCCCATCACCTTCAGTTATGTCACATTCTTTGCTCATCTAAGGTTTCCACTTCATCTAGAGGCCCTCCTATGACTCACTTTTTCTCTAGCATCTGCATATTAGGGAGAGCAACCGATTTTGCATATCTTAACTTCTAACTGCATGTGATAGTTATCCTGTTTTACACTTTGTACAATAGGATTGAAGTTTAATATACTCTCTTGTATTTTGTCATTTTACTAAAAATTATGAGTAAGAGATTTCTGTACATTGTATTGCAACTTACCTATCTACAATTTAAAATTCAATTTATAATTGTTTAAAATATCAGAATTTTCTTTAAATTTATTGACTAGAATGACTAGAATTAAATATCTTTTGTGGTACTGGGGCTTGAATCTAGGGCCATTGTACCTCTGAACTACACCCACAGTCCTTTCTTCTTATTATTATTTTTATAACTTTTGAAATAGGGTCTCACTAACTTGCGGAGGGCCTTGATAAGTTGCTCAGACTTGCCAGTGAATTTGCAACCTTACTATCTCAGCCTCCCATGTACTGGGATAACAGATGAGTACCACCATGCCCAGTATATAAGTATTTTAATGAATACTATAAAATGTATCTACATAGTTGATACAATTAAATAATTTTTAAAGTGTTTATGCAGAGTACTTTAATGTTTTTTTTTGTTTGTTTGTTTGTTTGTTTGTTTTTTTTTGCGGTACTGGGGATGGAACTCAGGGGCATTCTACCTCCGAGCTACACCCCCAGCCCTATTTTTTTTTTATTCTTTATTTTGAAACCTAGTCTCACTAAGTTGCGGAGTGCCTCACTAGGTAGCTGAGGCTGGCCGCGAACCCGGATCCTCCAGTCTCAGCCTCCCGAATGCTGGGATTACAAGCGTGTGCCACCACACCCGGCTATTTTTTGAAATTTATATTTTGACATGTGTGCATTTAAACCAAGAAACTAAAACTGTATTGTTATGCACATAATTATTATTTTTAGAATATTTAGATATATATTTTGTGATAGGTATGTTTCCTGAATTATATACATCACATTTGTTATTAATCAAACCTCTTTAAAAGATAGTAGGCTACTTAAGTATACATGGTAACAAGAAGTACACAGTGTAAGGTAACATATACACATGTAAGATTTAAGAAAATAATATAAATGACAAAAGGGGAGAAATTGAAGTACTTATATTTGAAGCAGTTCCAGTACTAATTCAAGGAATATTGTAACAAGTTGCAATGTATACCGTGGATGGGTATATAAAAACAAATACAATCAAAAAGGGATTTTTTAATGAG
Source organism: Graphiurus murinus (assembly GCA_004027655.1). Lineage (NCBI taxonomy): Eukaryota > Metazoa > Chordata > Mammalia > Rodentia > Gliridae > Graphiurus > Graphiurus murinus. The sequence goes on along the minus strand of PVLC010002445.1, from coordinate 93,163 downwards.
GTGAGAAAAAATGAAGAAAAGCTAGATAGGATTGTTTTTTAAAAAGGCAAATTTAAGATTAAATTTAATCATATCATTAATTAGTTATAAATTATGAAGATGTTTCATCAAAAAGATTTAGATTATCATACTGAATAAAAAACAGACAAAATTGCCTATGGCTACAGCAAAAGTACTGGTTCCTCACATTTCTCATGATGATTATGTTTTTATTTCTTGTAAATAATTAAGATAAACTGGGCTGGGCATGGTGATGCATGTCTATAATCTCCATACATGGGAGGCTGAGATAGAAGGATCATAGTTTCAAATTCTAAGATATCTTCAGCAACATAACAAGACTCTCAGCAACCTAGTGAGACCATGTTTCAAAAACAAAAATAAAATGGTTTGGGGTATAGCTCAGAGGAAGAAAGCTCCTCAGTTCAATCCCTAGTATCAAAAGAGAAAGTAATAAGAACATAAATAAATAAACATTGCAACAAATTTTGCAATAACTGAACATAAGCTAAATGTATGAAATTACTATTTATTTTAAATTATGATTTAAATACATGTCTTATTTTTAGTTTTCATATATATATAATAGTTCAAATTTTAAACATATAACATTTTCTATAGTGATAAGAGGAAAACGAATGGAATTCTGAATGTAGAATTTGATAATGCTTGTCAGGTATTGGTTTGTACGCATGATCTATTCCACCCAAATGTCACATCTTTTATCATAGGACTAACAGAAAACAATTAAAAAGTCAATCATATAGTTTTCAACTTATCTTTCAGATTGTTTACAATCAAATATACTGTTCAAATAAAAACATCAATACATACGAGCTCTCAAGCTTTCAGTAATTTTCTCTTCTTGAATAGGGTATGAGCAAAGCAATATACCAAGTAGGATCAGGAAATCCATGAGGGAATATTCCATAAAGACAAATCCTGCTGTCAAATTGCTAGATTACTCAGGGGCCTCATCGTGTCAGTAGAATTTTCAATAGAGTGTGACTTCTGTTTAGCAGTGGAATCAAGATACATTCAAACTGTCATAAGAACACAGAAGGGTGATGTTCCCAAATCAGGAAAACCATGGTGGACTCCTCAATTGAGTGACACATAGGGTGAGTTTTAAAGAATGAGAGCCATTTAAAAAGCCTTAAAACAACAAAAATGAATATCAGAAATTGGATGTGAACAAGAGCAGCCTTTGTAAATTTGGCAAGTGTTCAGTATAAGTTGGGTAGAGTCTAATCTACGTGGTTGCAGTATTGACTGAGCAAATCAGAAGCCTTTGTGTACCATACTACTTTTCTGTGGATTCTCTTATTTGTGTCTTTCCTGTTTCGCATTCCATTTAATTTCCTCAAACACTTCATGTTAATTTCACAGGTGTCAGTGGAGATAATTATAGGTTTATGATTCAGAAGCACTCATTCCAGCTGTCCACTTGTTCATTGTCCAATACTAACACAGTCACTTAGCCTATATGAAGTTCTGATACTTTATCTCTCAAATGAACATAATTATGCATATAGATCTGTCCATAGTCCAGAAAATTCATTAATTGAAATATTAGAAAGTGCTCTAAAGAAATAAAAATGATGTATAGGCTTAAATCAATGCTAAATATTTTTTGTTAATTTTATATACAGAAATACCAATTGGAATAAATTTGAAAAAGAGTTAAAAGTATCAAATCTTTTCAGTAGTATGTAATATAATATGCATACTTATCAAAAAACTATCAAGTTTTTATGGTAGCTAAAGATTATTTCAGTGTGGCCGAAATAAGAATGTTTAGTCAGTGAATAAATGAGTTTGTCAAGTGAAACGTAATAATATAGTACAATAATAATGGAAGAAATCAGGGGAGGATACATGGGTTCTCTCTGTATTGCCTATTTCACTTTACTATAAATCCAAAAATATTCCAAACAGTATATTCAAAATTTGGTGGAAGCACAGAATTTTCTACCATTATTTATTTATTTATTTATTCATTCATTCTGTGATCATGGAAAGGAGAGAAAGATTTGGAGATTACAGAAAAAAAATTGGGAAGGAGGCAAGCACTTTTAGTATCTAATCAAATTATTTTATTATATTATTATTAATAATGTGTTATATACATATTTATTGGTATTGCAAGACAGTATTCCATACATGCAGAAAAATCATTTGACAAAACTCAGCACAAATTCATGACATAAACTCTAATTAAGAATGAAAACCGCCGGGCGTGGTGGCGCACGCTTGTAATCCCAGCATTTGGGAGGCTGAGACCGGAGGATCCGGGTTCGCGGTCAGCCTCAGCTACCTAGTGAGGCACTCCGCAACTTAGTGAGACTCAGTTTCAAAATAAAGAATAAAAAATAGGGCTGGGGGTGTAGCTCGGAGGTAGAATGCCCCTGAGTTCAATCCCCAGTACCGCAAAAAAAAAAAAAAAAAAAAAAAAAAAGAATGAAAACCATTTACCTAAATTAACAAGTAATGCCATAATTTATGGTCTATAACTTCAAGATGTCTTCTGATACCAATCTTTTTTGTGAAGAGGATTGCTTTATTTTTTTAGCATACAAATCTTAAAACTAATTTAATATTAAAGATTTACTTTAATTTCACAATTAGTAAGATATAGCTGTTACAAATAGAAAAAACTATATGGCTAAATTTCCTTCGAGTTTTGTATGTTTTGCAGTGAGATCACTGCAAACTTGAGAATTTTGTGCTGCCAATACTTAGTGCTTTTCTTTCTAAAGAACTTGAGATCATGCTGGTTCAAGTTATTCAGTAATAGAAGGTACTTTAAAACAATAACTTAAGTATGCACTATGCCATTGTAATTGAGAGTGGCAGTTGCTTAATATTAATTTATTAGCTTAATTTGGAATGAATAATGTTGCGCGCTTGCGTCTGACCAGCAGACAAAAGCACTCAACAACCAGGTTCCTTCTGTGCAAAGCTTTAATCAGGATTCTCTTCATTCACATAATCTTGATGCAGTGTCTGGCCCCAAATTCCTGGTCACCCAGGGTTTTATGCTTCTTTCTGACCAATCAGGTTGCGGCTCGTTCCCTCATGCCAATTGGTCAGGACACATCACCTGATCTTACTCTGATGCTGTACCGCATGCTATCTCCTTAAAAGGGGTTGTTTACAGCACTGAGGCTCCTTCCGCTAGGCGCCATGATAGGGAGCGGCTGCGTCGCGCCTCCCCACAAGAAACCGCTGCGCGCTCGGCCCCACTCTGGCAGTGCCACCTTACCCGCTCCGCGTAGCTACCGGCTCTACACCCCGAGCGCGACCCGGCCGTTGTGCCCGCCCGAGAGCTCCGCTACCGGCGCCTCCATCCCTGCACCTCCCCACAGAATAATAATGTTATTTTCTAATATTTTTTCATATATTCTCAAATTCATTTTTTAAATAAAAATTCAGTGTTTTCAGGTAACTTGAATTTTTCTCATTTTAAAATTATTTACAAATTATTATATTTTACTTCAGATATCTAGTTTTCTTTTCTTTTTTTTTTTACAGTACTGGAAATGGAACCCAGGGGCATTTCACCTCTGAGCTATACCCCCAGCCCTATTTTTAATTATTTATTTTGAAATAGGGTCTCACTGAGTTGCAAAGGGCCCACAATTTGCTGAGGCTGGCAGCAAACCTGCGATCATCCTGTCTCAGCTCCCAAGTACTGGGATTACAAGCATGCACCACCATATTTGGGTCATATATCTAGTTTTCAACTCCCAATTTATGTGTATACTTGAAAAGGTAAATACAGTATGTTTAAATAATATATGCAGGAGTTATATTAAAATTTAAAAAATTGATGTATTTTAGTGAATATCACCAAAATGCAAATGGAGCTGAATCCCCAAGTACTGGAATTATAGGCATGAGCCACCAGACCTGACCCAAGTGTGTACGTGTTTGTGTATATTTGTTTGTGTGTGTAAGTGTAGTACTGGGGACATTACTCAGGGCATTCCACCTCCAAGCTATACCCCAGCACTATTTTATTTTTTGTTTTGAAACATGGTCTTACTAGGTTGCTGAGGTTGTCCTTGAGCCTGTGATCCTCCTGTCTTAATCCTCACAAGTACTAGGATTTCAGGCATGCACCACTATGTCTGGCTCCAAGTGTATATTTTCTAAAGTTATTTATTAACAAGAAGAGTATAATACAATGAGACATATTTTCTAATAGATTTCTAATAGGTATTTAAAAAAATCTTCTGGATATGAAAGACATATTTTGGGGGAAAATAGTCCCCTGATGGTTGCAGAATATGCTGATTAAGTAATGTTTTTATTGAGATACTTCATCATGGTTGGAGGCCTTACATCAACATCTTAACAGGCTATTCTCTACCAATTTGCATCTTTTTGTAAAAACAAATACAGTCTGCTTTGGTCACATTTGAAGAGTACCATGTTTCTGAGATCAAACTAAACTCACATCTACAAAACAAAACCAAAATAAACATTAGTAGACAGAAGGCAAAAAGGGAATTCTGTATCAATAAACAAGAAATTCAAATATATTAATTTATATCATAATCAGCCTTGTTTTACACAATTTTCTCTGTGTGTGTCACTAGGGATTGAATCCATGGCATTCTACTTCTGAACCATACTCCCAGACCTATTTTGTTATTTATTTCGAAACAGTCTCCCTAAGTTCCTGAGAGCTTCACTAAAGTTCTAAAGCTGGCCTCAAACCCATGATCCTCCTGTCTCTGCCTCCCACGTATTGTGATGACAGGCATGCACCATCATACTGGCTTACTTTTTATTTACTTAAAACTACTAAGTAATTTTAACTGATTACATTAAATTCTATTTGGCATGATTTTCAGTAAGTTTACCTTCAATGAATTTATCATCAGTGTCTCACTGATATCTGAAGAACAGTGTGTGGCAAGGAAAAGGCTCTGAGTTTTTATGGTGAAGTCTTTGCAATTTAACTTTATGCATCTCTGGATTACTTGACCCTGACACTGACCTTTACACTTATATTGGTGAAATACATGTGCTAGTTAATTGGAAATCCCTACTACATTTTTAAAAAAATAATTCACAAAATAGCTTCACATTTGCTCTTCCTTAATCAGAAATATTTTTAAGAGAATATACAGTTCAATTTACAGTTCTGATATTTTCAGAATGCTAAAGTACATATTTCCTTTTAGATGCTCTGCATTTTCCTAGAATAAATTTATATGATACAATTTTGATACTTTTGATTCAGGACAATATCTAAAAAAATTGAAGAGTGATGTGGAACCAAGGAAATAATGCTTTCAAATGAATGCTGTCTAGTCAGAACATCCATTCACTCAAATCACATGTGTATATATCAGTGGCTTCCAGGTTCTCCATTTTTACTGAGCCAAACAAATTTTCTTATCAAGATAGCAGAATGACCAGAGCACTTGTTACGTTGTGTGGTTTAAACATAATAAATTGATTTCTTAATTAGAATTAAATAAAGAAAGCAAGATTTTTGAAGTCTAGATCTTATTTTCTAGAAAATGTAAACCAATATTTTTTTAACAATTTAAGTCAATATTTTAGAGACACTAAACCTTGGCAAAACACTCTATAGAGGGCTTCTTAGTGGGCATAAGGTTCATAAGAGGCCATCAGAATCTGATTTACTGCCATTAGTGTGCTCACTCAAGAATAAAAATAAGCAAATACACATTCAATATGTGGCATCAATCCCACAGAAATAAAGAGGACAAGAATGTAGGTTAAAAAATAATTTAAGGAAACTAAGATTCCAATGGACTATGCATTTGCCATAGATACAATTTCTGAACTTAGATATTGTATACTCACTGAAGAATGAAATTATTTTAAATGAAAATGGAGTTTGTGCCTAAATGTAACATCTACCATGATTTTTTCAGTGTAATGCCTATTTATACAGTCATCTTTACTTTGAATGTTCGCCTTCATCAAATTTCACATAAATTAAATAGTTTGGCAAGCATTTAAAAGCTGATTATTTTAATTCTTTCAACATGATTGTTTTTCAAGGCTGAATGTATATCCAAAGCTTATATCCAAAGCTTATCAATTTTCATTAGTGAGAATGAATGTAATAAAATAGAATATACTTAAGAATAAAGGACAGTTACTCAGAGTACTCTTAGCACAACATAGGAAGATGCTCTGATACTACATGCTGTACTTCAGTGGAATACAGCAAACCCATCCCTTATTTACTTGAGTACAATTCAGAAAAGGGGCCTCTCTGAGCAGAGATAACTTGTTGAGAGTCATAATTGATATGAAGAACATTGGCTGGATTTCTTTCCTCAATCACCCTCTAGTTCAGGTCCTATCTATGTGAAAAACTTATGAGAAAAAGAAGAGTGCAGGGATACTTAGAGAACAGGTTCAAAGGCCAGCTTCTCAGTTTCTTTCTTTTTGTTTTAAGACTCTGAACTTCTAAAATTCTGTAAAAATACTACAAATTTTCAGAATTGTAGTGAAACTCATGTAGTTGTAGTATGAAAAGCAGATTCTAAATGAATGACTATATATGAAGTTGTGAGTGTACATTGAGTCATTAAATAGGATTTGTATTATTTTACCATACATGCATTAAATTACAAACTGCTAGGAACTCAGAGATAAAAAGCATATAAGAATGAGACAGGAGGATTGCAGGTTCAAGACCAGCCTCAGCAATTTAGTGAAGCCCTTAGCAATGTAGTAAGACTCTTTTTCAAAGTAAAGAAAGAAAATAGATCTGGGGTATAACTCAGAGGCAAAACCCCTCTAAGTTGACTCTCCAGTACAAAAAGAAAAAAATCCTGTGATATTATTTTCCTTTGTTAAGAAAAAATGTCAGCACTCATCATTTAAATTGGTAATAATTTTTATTTGTTTAGAAAAATCAACCAAAATGGCCCTAAATTTGTAAACATGATTTTTTAAATATATATTTTAAAAGATTCTAAACAAGAGTATTACAATCAGTTTGATTTTGTCCTCTATCTACTTCCTATATTACTAAAATAGAACTACCAAGTTACTCTATAAATACTTGCCTACTCTGACATAAGCTTGAATTTTTATTTCAGTAATTAAGACCTTAAAAGTACTGCAAAGTATAGTAATGGTGTAAATCTAATATAAAGAAATAAGAAAATATGGTCTTTAAAACTTACTATATGGGTTATAAAATTCTTATAAAAATTAAAAAGTGAAAATCCCTATACTATAATTACTTCAACATTTAATATTATAAGAAAGCTAATTTACATTAAAGTATAAATAGGTAGAATTTTGACTCTGTGAGTGAGTGTAATGTTGCTTATATAGTCAGACATCAGACATATCAAAGGTTTTGGGCAAGGTCACAGACTAACATTTAAAGGCTAAGCAGGAAGCACTAGAATTGGGAGAGATTTATCTGAGGGCAAGTGTCAGTCTACCTCAATGAACTTTAAACCAGAAGCTAATTATAGGGAACCATTCTTCTGGATTAAGTATAAGTGCAAGGACTTATACTTAATACTTATACTTGACTCTGTGAGTGAGTGTAATGTTGCTTACATAGTCAGACATCAGACATATCAAAGGTTTTGGGCAAGGTCACAGACTAACATTTAAAGGCTAAGCAGGAAGTACTAGAATTGGGAGAGATTTATCTGAGGGCAAGTGTCAGTCTACCTCAATGAACTTTAAACCAGAAGCTAATTATAGGGAACCATTCTTCTGGATTAAGTATAAGTGCAAGGAGTAGGGTTGGGATAGTTCTTGATCTAGAATTTTTCCTTAGATCTAGCAAAAAAAAATCATATGGAAGAGATATCATTGACTTATGCTCCCTGATTTCTTACAGAATGAAAACAAAAACAAAAACAAAAACAAAACATGAGCCAAGAAACTAACAATCAAAAAGTCTCTAAGCAGCGAACCAAGACTGAGCTCAAATAGATTCAGTTCAGCCTATTCTTTTAAAAGAGTTCACCCATTGCCTTATCTAGGCTGCTATAGAAATGCAACAAACTGGATGCTTTAATAAAATAAACTTATAGTTCTGGAGGCTGAGAAGTCTGAGATCAGGATGCAAACTTGGTAAGGTTCTGAGGAGGGTTGCCTTTATAGCTGCAGACTGCAATCTTATTGTTAATCCTCAAGTGGCAGCAAAGCTGTCATCTATCTTTGTTCTCTTGGGACTGCACTAACCCTAAACATGATATCTGCATAACCTAATAACCTCCTCAAGGCTCTACCTCTAAATATCATCACATTGTGGATTAGTATTTCAACATATGAATTTTGGAAGGACACAAACTTTTAGTGTACAGCACTAACATTTTCTGTAAATGGTCAAGTAGTTTGGCTCTGCAAGCTACAATGTTTTTGTACTGCCACATAAATCTACTGTAGCATGAAAATCTCCATGGGCTTGTGTCTATTCATCATAGCAATTGACAATTGTGAGTACACTTGTAATCTGAGTACTTGGGAGACTGAGATAGTATCTCCTGCTCAAGGCCAGCCTCAGTTACTTAGTGAAACCCTCAGCAATTTAATGAGATCCTGATTCAAAATACTAAAAAAATTAGGGTTGTAGCTCAGAGGTAGAACACCTCTAGATTCAATCCTCACTGCCCCCAAAAGCAATTAACAATAACCAAAGATTGTTGTGTATATTGAATTTTCAGGAAAAAGTGTGAAATAATTCCAGAAATTTTTCAAATTTATTGAAAACCATAAAACTAGATACTCAATCAGCTGCATGAATCCAAATAAGATAAATAAAAAATCATATCAAGAACCATCCTAATAAAACTCCAGAGCATAAAGGCAAAGAAAAAATCTTAAAAACAGCTACAAAGAAAGAAAGCATTACCTCTAAGAATATCTATAGAGTACCATGAATTTATCATCCAAACAGAATGTAGAAAAAAGGGAAATGGCATAACATTTTCAAGTCCTTAAAAGCAAAACAAAAATAGATCATGAAATGAGAAGTTCTATCCATTGAAAATATCCTTCGGGAATTAAGGTGAACTCGGGAATTCTCAATTGAAGGAAAACTAAGGGTATGTATTACAGATTTACACAAAAGAATCATTAAATGACTTTTTTCTAAACATAAAATTTATATAATAAAAACAGTAAAAATACCATGAAAGAAGAAAAACAAAACAGAGCAAAAATTTGTAAACTCAGAATATGTTATTTCCCCTTTTCAATTTTCTTATGTGATATGATTGAAGCAAAAATTAAATAACTGGTTGATCACAATATACTTAATGTATTAAAATATTCATCATAAGAAGGAAAAGAGGGTAAGAATGAAATTGAACTTTCTACACTTCAAGTGATAAACTGTGAGATCAGTGCTTTATACATGTATAAGTTATGTACTTACAATGTGATATGTAGAACAATCACTAACAGTTTTATAATAAAAGGCATCCAAAAGTTGTGTACAGAGAAAAGGAAGGAAAACAATACAAGAATGCTATCCAATTATGGAAAATTGTGTAATATATTGCAATTCAAATAAAAATATCATAATATTAGTTGTAAAATGTTCATGTTGGTTATGAAAATGTAAGAGTTAAGAGCTAAGAATCACCAATTCCTCCAGAAGGTGTTGGGTGACTTCCTATTCTGTAATGCAATGATTTATTTAGAATTGAAAGTTGCTGGGGGAATTGGCTCTTAAGTAGTGGTGAAATAACTGATTATCTTCATGGAAAATAAATTAATTTAGTCTTCCAATTCATATAGTACCCTAATGACTTTTGATTTGTGATCCCTTGTCCAAATTGTCAATATCAACTAGGAATATTTTAGAACGTGTAGTCTTAGGCCTAACTCAAGAATTACTGATCCTAACACTCTATAAAATGAGTCAGCAATTCACATTGTAATAAATTATCCAAGTGATATTGATACATATTCAGATGTAGAACATCCTTCATAACGATGGACACATCAATGGTAGATCAAATTATTAGAAGTAAAAACATATTCCTAAATATTTTCTAAGAAAATCACTTATTTTTTGAGTTTATGGTATAAGAGGACAAGGATTTCTTAAACAAGATTCAGAATCTGCTAAACATAAGTTAAAAGAATACAAATTTAACTACACTGAAAGTAAGAATAAAAATTTAACTACACTGAAAGTAATCATTCATATTTTTAAAAGGAAGAAAAGCTTAAACTTTAAATATGAAGCACTTAAGAACATGAATGGACAGTTTTACAGAAAAAGACATACAAGTGTCTCAAAAGCTTAAAAAAGCATACTAAACATCATATACAAAGAGAAAGTTAAATAAAACTGTATTAAATTAAAAAAATGATTCTCAATAATGACTAATGATTCATATTCATATTACAAAAAGAATTTCTATAAATTAATATGAAAATGGAAGCCAGGTAAGAGGAAAAATGGGTAGAAGATATAGCAGAAAAAAAGGAAACAAATGATGAACATCATTAGCAATCAGGGAAATGTAAATTAAGTCAGAATGTGATGTTTTACCTCTTTTATTTTGATTTGAAAGATCTAAGAAATATCATAGTACCAAGTAATCATTTAGATTTAAAATCTTAAATATATTCTGGGGAGACATGTTAAGTCCAATCTCTGGAAAACAAGTTTAACATTGATATACTTTTTTTTCTATAGTAATAAGCAAACTGTTTGTGAATTATATATTGTACTATAGTTACCCAAGATGCTATCATTAGAAGGGATGAAATGAAGACTGCCAGGATCTTTCCATTTCTAAACATACATGTAAAGAGCAGGAGATCTGTGTATATATTTAACAGTCATAAGAACCACCACCACACACTAGGAAAAAAGCATGCTCAGTGACAAAAGAACTGAATTATTGCAAATGCACACATTAAAACATTATAACAAAAGTAAAATTAAATAAAGTCAAATGCCATTAGAAGAATGGATGAGTGTCATGGGACTATGATGCACCAATAAAAGAATAAAAATAAAATACATTTTAAAAATCTAAATTAAAATTTACTAGATAAATTAAAAAAAGAATTAATGGATTCTGGAAACTTGACAAATCCATCAAATTTCCATTTCAACAATAAATGAAGGGTCCAATGTGCTTCCTCATTATGCAGAAGCTAGGGATAAACTGGGACATAGGAGGTGCTCCAGACAAAAGAAGACAAACCTTAGTGGAGTAAATGAAGAGACATGAATGAGGATGATGGAAGGGAAAAGGAAGACTTGAGGAGGGAAATACCTCCATGGTCATGATGTGCATACAAAAACGTATCAGTGTCAATCACGATGCTGAGCACCAGAAGGTGGGGAAGGAGAGGGAATAGAGTGGGAACTAGGGGAGGGCTCAATGAGTGTTTTGCACATGTATACCCTGAACTGCATCAAGATGTATGATTGCAATGCATCCATAAAATAATATAAAAGAGAAAGTTCATATTTCTAAATCTTTGCATTGAAACAAATCATTTAGATAAATTACAAATGGTAAGAGAAATTTTTATTTCCTCTGAGTTTCTAAACTCCTATTTACTTTGTACATAGCTTATTATCTATGTTTAAGTTTAAAGAAAATAAAATTTGAATGAAAAAAGAAAAAGTAAAAAAGATTAAATAGTATATGACATTTAAATCTCTAATCCTAGTATTATTTTAATTCATAAATTAATTATAAACAGAAAATAAAAGCATAATAGACACAAATTTTATTTCAGGAAAAAGCCTTGAAGATATTCTGGGAAGGACATCTTCAATTTTCCTATTCTTGTCCTTGAACTTGGTGATACATTAACCAGTGTTCATTCTGATAAAGAGACCTTGAACTTGGTGATAGATTCACCAGTGTTCATTCTGATAAATGCTTTTATACATTTGTATCATAAAATAAAATATTCTTTTTTATTTTGAAAATATACTAAAATATACAAATGTACTGAAATATGCAATGTTGTTATATTGGTAATGTGAACTGTTAGGAATTATTTCCATCAATTGAATATCATTGATTTTACTGCACAATGCCCATAGATTGCAGTGTTTAATGATACATTCCATAAGAAAACCTATTGTTCTTCCTATTCACACACTTTGGTTTCTGGAAACTATATTTATATTCCACAATTTTCTCATTGTGAAAACATTTAAATAATTGGATACACATTAGCAACACTTACCTTTCTTTTATTTTTTTGCAATTCACTAAAAGTTTGCTTGCCACAAAGAAATATCATAATTATATTGCTTCTTTAATGAGTACAAGTAACTTACAGTTGGTACAACCCTATTCAAATTCTAAACAAAAAGATGACAAGGAGGATCTCAGTGGGAGTTCATTAAAGTTCTGTATACACAAAAAGAGTAGGCAAAGGTTTTCCCAAGAGTTTCTGAAGATAAGTGACTTGCTGACTAGAATTCAGTTATTCCCAGTTATATAGTTTGGTAAAACATACAAAGATTATCATTCATGCACATTAAAACTTGAGCTAATCCAGGTCACAGATCATCTGAATTGCCTCTTGAATCTCAGCTCTCAAGAGAGAAAGGGATGATCCAGAGCAGGGACAGGGTATGGAAAGGTATCAGAGATGCATTCTTAGAAGCACCCCAATACCAAAGGGTTTGGTGGCTCACAGTTTTCCCACCCATTCAGAATTCAAGATTCCTTTAGAAATACAACAAATATCCTGTGAATACAGTTTTTATGCCTTGGTGTTTAATTTTCTGGGTAACATCTATCTGTTAAATTCCATGCTTCTGGTACAAAATAATTCTATCTGAGATCTAGGAATTTCAAAGACTCCCACGTGATAATTTAGGATCCACCTTTTCTCCCTGTCTCAAGTTATATAGAGGACATTCTTTTTCTGTTTTTTGTTTGTTTGTTGTTTGTTTTTCCTGAAGCATATGTCTTGGAAAATGCAGTTGCTTATTTAGATGGTGTAAAAAACTCAACATTTCATCTTTGTCTTAATGTTTGAATTTTGATCTGTTTGAACATAAGAAATAAATTTTAAAAAATAACATGGAACATTTTATCATATCACAAGCTGCTATAGTTTTGATTTGCATCTCCCTAATTGCTAATGATGTTGAACATTTTTTCATATATCTATTGGCCATTTGTATAACTTCTTTTGTGATATGTCTATTCAATTCTGTTGCCCATTTCTTAATTGGGTTATTTGTTTTTCTAGTGTAAAATCTTTTAAATTCTTTGTATATTTGAGATATTAATCCTATGTCAGAGGGATAGCTGGTAAATATATTCTCCCATTCTGTAGGCTTTCTCTTTAGAATTATGATGGTTTTCTTTGATTTGAAGAAACTTCTTAGTTTAATGCCATCCCATTTATTAATTCTTTTAATTTCCAGAGCTTTGGAGGTCTTGCTGAGGAAGTCCTGTGCCTATATGTTGGAGTGTTGAATCTATGCCCTTCTCTAGTATCTTCACCATCTCTGATTCAATCTCGAATTGACTCCTGTGCAAGGTGAGAGGTGGAGATTTAGTTCTATTTTTCTACAAATGGATAACAAGCTTTCCCATCACAATTTGTTGAAAAGACTATCTTTTCTTCAGAGTATGTGTTTGGCCCCTTTGTCAAAAACAAATTGATTATAAGTATGTGAATTTGTTCCTGTATCTTCTATTTTGAGCTACTAGTCTAATGCCTGTTTTTGTGCCAATACCATGCTTTTTAAATTACTATAGCTCTATAGTAAAACTGGGAATCAGGAATTATGATGCCTCTTGCAAGGTTCTTATTGCTGAGAATTGACTTGGGTATTTTATTTCTCCCTATGAAATTTATGACTGATTTTTCTAAGTCTATGAAGAATGGCATTGGTATTTTTATAGGGATTGTGTTCATTCTGTAGATCACTTTTGGTAGAGTGGCCATTTTAATGATATTTATTCTGCCTATCCAAGAGTAAGGGAGATCTTTCCATCTTCCAAGATCTTCAATTTCTTTTTTTTTAGTGTTTTATAATTTTTATTATAGAGGTCTTTTAATTCTTTGATTAGGTTTCTTCCTAGGTATTTTATTGGCTTTGAGGTTATTGTGAGCAGAATTGTTTTCTGTATTTTCTTGTCAGTGAGAATTCATGGTGGCATATAGAAAAGCTACTGATTTTCTTAGGTTGATTTTGTATCCTGCTACTTTGCTGAATTTGTTAATCAGTTCTACTAGCCTTTTGGTTGAGGGTTTTTGGGTCTTCTAGATATAGGATCATGTCATTTGCAAATAAAACTAATTTTAATTCTTTTCCTATTTGAATTACTATGATATTTTTGTCTTGTCTTATTTCTCTGGCAAGATTCTTGAGGCCTATATTGAAAAGGAGTGGTGATGTGGACATGCATGTCTGTTTCTGATTTTAAAGGGAATTCTTGCAGTTTTCCCCATTTGATATGATATTGACTTTGGGTTTATTGCATATTGCTTTAGTAATGTTGAGACATGTTCCTTCTATTCCAGTTTTCTGCAATGTTTTTAGCATGAATCATTGTCGGATATTGTCAAATGCTTTTTCAGCATCTATTGCTATGACCATGTGATTTTTGTTCTTAGTTTTATTTATGTGGGGAATAGCATGTATTGATTTGCATATGTTGAACTAGCCTTACTTTCCTGATGAAACTGACTTGGTCATGTTGTACAATTTTAATGATGTGGTTTTGGATTTGCATGGCCAGTATTTTGTTTAGAATTTTTGCATCTATGTTCATCAATGATATTGGTCTGTATTTTCCTTTTTTTTTTTTTTTTGAGGTATCTTTATTTGGTTTTGGTATTAATGTGATACTGGCTTCATAGAAGGAATTTAGAAGAATCTCATCTCTAAATTTCACAGAATAACTTGTGAAATATTGGGACTAGTTCTTCTGTAAAAGTTTCATAGAATTCAGCTGGAAACCCATCTGGACCTGGACTTTTCTTTGATGGCAGAATTTTTATTGCTACTCCTATTTGTTTGCTTGCTATTGTTTGGTGTAGGTTTTCTATATCCTCTTGGTTCAATTTTGGTAGGTTGTATGTGTTTAGAAATCTGTTGATTTATCCCATGTTTTCCAGTTTATTGGAGTATAAATTTTTAAAATAGTTTCTCATGATCCTCTGAATTTCTCCTCTGTCTGTGGCGAAGTCTCCTTTGTTATTTCTGATTTTAATAATTTGGGTTGATTCTCTTTTTTTGGTTAGACTGGCTATGGGTTTGTCAATTTGTTAATCTTTTCAAAGAACCGGCTTCTTGGTATGCTGATCCTATGTATTGCTTTTTCATTCTCTATTTCATTTACTTTTGCTCTGATTTCAATCTATTTCATTTATTTCTGCTCTGATTTCAATTACTTCCTCCTTCTGCTGGCTTTGGGATTGGACTGTTCCTATTTTTCTAGGTCCTTGAAGTGTGTCATTAGGTTGTTTGGTGACTTTCTGTTTTTCTTATATAGGTATTCAGCACTATAATCTTTTCTTTTAACACTGCCTTCAAAGAATCTCATGTTTTTTGGCATGTCATGCCTCTATTTTCTTTTAATTCCAAGAATTATTTATATCTTCCCTTATTTCTCTTCTTATCCATTTCTCATTCAAGAGTATATCATTCAGTCTTCATGGATTTATGTAATTTCCTTTGATCTTCCTGTTGTTGATTTCTACTTCCATTCCATTGTGATCTGAAAAGATGCAGGAAGTTATTTTACATCTTTTGATTTTGCTTGTGCTTTCTTTGTGGCCCAGGATGTGGTATATTTTGGAGAATGTTCCATGGGCAGCTTAGAAGAATGTGTATTCAGCATTTGCTGGTTGAAATATTTTTTATATATCTACTAAGTTTATGTCATTTATGGTATTCTTTAGGTTTGAAGAGTCTTTAGTCATCTTTTGTCTGAAAGATCGATCTAGTGGCATAAGTGATGTGTTGAAGACTCCTAATAATATTATATTTTGGTCTATTTGAGACCTAAAGTCCCCAAAAGTTTGTTTTACAAATGAGGGGGCACCCACATTTGGGGCATAAATGTTTACTGTCATATATTATTGCTGGATTGTTCCTTTTATTAATAAGAAGTGCCCCACTTTGTTTCTCCTAATGTGTTTTAGCTTAAAGTCTGTTTTGTCAAATATGAAAGTTGCTACTCCTGCCTGTTTTCAGTCTTCATTTGCATGGCATATCTTTTTCCACCCTTTCACCTGTAAACATATCAGTTATAGACAGAATCATAGGAGATGATTTTGGTTACCAGAACTGATACCCACCAGGGATAAGAATCCAGCATATCTACCAGAAAGACTACCATAAACAGACTCAGCACTCATCAACAGTGCTAGGTGCATGAAAGTGTAGAATAAGGAATGTAATACACATGAGTCATAATCTTAGGATCAAGTGAAACATCTGAGACCCTAATTCTTCACACTAAATTAGCTTTCATACTTTATTTAAAAATGTGCACAGTTTTAATATTGATGTGCATGATAAACTAAGAGTTATAAGGGAAGAAATATAAGAATGCCTTAGATCCCACTCAGAATTGTTGCATTGAGCTTTTGTATCTATCATTTCCTATCTTTCTTGCTGGCTGCTAGTGGAGTATTTGTTGCATACAGGTGAATAAGAGACTTTGCCCAAGAAGTCAACCACCCAGTAAGTTGCTGACAAAGGGGTGCAGAGACTAGTGATGTGCCCTCAAAGTGGATCATACTTTGTGAGGCAATTCATCTTTCATATCGTGTCATTATACCAGGATAAGGCTGGTGTCTAACTGAAATTTCATCCTTTTACTTTGTCTCTCCTACCCTTTCCAGAGTTTCTAGTCTCCTTCTGAAAATACTAACTCAAATAACTTCAAATGAACCCCTATGTCAGGTTTTTCTTTTAGGCACCCTAATCTAAGTCAATATTCCTTAGACTCTTTGAGATGTTGGCTATCCGAAATTTTCTGACAATTTATCTTAATATTACTGTATTAGAGTAATCTGTTTTACTGTAAAACTTTAGAAACATTGCTGAAATTTTGTTGAAGTTTATTTATATAATAAAGAAAGTCTAGATTAATCTAAACTTATTATCCTTGATTTGCTCAGTTGAAATGTGCCAATAACCAAGATACAGAAATTGTGCTGATTTTTTCTTATTTTACATTGTTTTGTGTTAATTTTTCTTTTTAAAAATCCATACTATTTTATATGTATTTATGTTTTTCCAATTCATCTCTTGCATTTTAATTAATGAACAATTGTGACTTATTTTATAAAGAGTTTTATCAATATAGATTGTTAATATTGTAGTAGGGGAGGTTACCATTACTTTCCCATTATATTATCACTTCATTTTCTTTACATATTCTCTAGATTCAATAACAAATAATATTTTAAAAATTGTGGTTGTTGCTGTCATGCTGGAGTTTGAACACTGGGGACATCTTACCTCCAAGCTATTCTCCCAGTCCTACTTTACTTTTATTTTAGAAACAGGGTCTCATTAAGTGCTGAGACTCACTTTGAATCTGAGATCATCCTTTCTAGGATTACAGGCCCACACCATCATGCCTGGCTAAGATTTTCAATTTTTTTATTAATCTAATTATATGTTTGTGTTAAATGTATTTGGATGTAAATATATAGATAGTGCTAACTCTAGCTTTAAGTACCTTTTTCAGTTAAAATTAAAATTATAAGGTTTAATATAACTCTATATTTAATTAAAATATCAAGAAATTCTTAGTTTCTAAGGTAGATAAAGAGCAATTAATTTGTTTTCTTAACATGTCTACTCATTATTCAATTATTCCTATGAATTATATTTTGCAAAATTCCTTTGAAAATGTTGTTCTTTTCTTTTTATAAGCTTTGAAAAATACATTCACACATGTTTTACTGCCTGTCAACCATTTTCTTTCATTATAAAAGTCACTGTGTTATGGTCTTGATTTAAACATTAACTGTATTCATCAGGGCAACTGACCAACTGAAGAGTCCCTGCTGATTTATTCAACAGAAGGAGCTCCTGGAGTTTTATGTTTAATTCACTCTATTTCTCCTGGTTCATAAAACATGAAAAATTAATTCAGTATTTTTCTTGGCCTTCATACTGAACTTGTTTCCAAGAAACAATACATGCAAAGTATTTTTTTTCTTGCAGGATCTTATTTTATAATTGCCGATATGGAGATTGACTAGGCTAAGTGCTCCTGTATGCCTATTGTGCAGATATGCTTTACTAAATCATCTCAAACTTTCTTGATTCTAATTATATATAGCTATGAGAAAAAGAACATTGGCAAAGCTCTCATAATTTTTAAATATGTGTTTTTTTAAGGATAATTTTATTTGATTAATTTTGTGACTAAAATAATTCTGGCCTCAAAAGGACTTTTCATAAGCACTTTGAAAGTGTTGTTTCTTCTCCTATGTGGCTGGTTATATTAGCTTTCCATCACTATAACAGAAACAGGTTTCTCAGGTTTAAGTTCATGATTAATTGTCCTCATTGCTTTTTGTGTGTGGTAAAAGAGCACATTGTGATAAAATTATGTCTTGAAGTAGAAATGTTCACCTCCTGGCAGGAAAGTGAGACAGAGGAAGAGAACAATCAGATTCCATTATCCCTTTCAAGGCTACATTATCAATGACTTGCAGACCTCCTATTAGAAGGCCCATGTGTTAAAGGCTGGGGAACAAGACTCAGGTAATGTTGGAAAACACTGATCAAATATCTTTAGGGGGGGTTCTATGTTGGAAAATTTTAGATAGCAAGCTCTTAAAGAGTGTGGAAAGTTGTGGGGTGCTGAGAATGAGTAACCCTACTTTCTTAATAGCAGTTGGTAGATCATATCCTCAAGCAGTAGAAAAGTCTTTTTTTTTTTATATATATGTTTACAATAGAATTCAACCTATGAACTTTTATGGGAATAAAATTTGCAACTTTATATACACTGATATCAAACTGAAATGTTATATATTAAACAGATATAAACAGTGAGAACTTATATCGAAGCATTAACCTGTAACTTGTCACTAATTAAAATTACATGTTTTTATATCGCATTATAGTTGCTGCTGATATTTGGAAATATATTAACTGCAAAGCATTTTTTTTTTTACCAACTTCTCCCCTCTTTTTACTTGTAGTTTTCAAGAATGACTATCTACTTGCAACAGGGAGTTTAAGGGAAATCTCTATAACTTTTGTTGCTCAATTTTGTTCTGAACCCTCAAACTTCTTGAAAAACAAAATCTACTAAGTAAAAGAAATAAAGAATAACTGCAAGATGTTTTGAGAAGGCAATGTCCTAAAATAAGAACATACTGATTAGAACAATCTGATCTTTGTTCCAGTCATCTCCTAGATAAAGAATCTCCTATAATCCTTTAACCCAAGTTCATGGAGCTTAAAGCAATAGAAACCAGGGTATACTGTTTCCAGGATCCCTAAGATTAGTGTAAATGGATATACACAGATAAGACTTCATCCATCATGAGAAGTTTCCATGAGCTCTGGGTGACTGGCTCACAATTAATATGAGGCGTCTGTTGTTCCTTGTTGTTTATCTATAAAGAATGATAACTCACTGTCTGTGTACATTCCATCTTACTGGATACAGGAAAATTGGTAACCAGGGAACTAATGAACCTACTTCACATTTACAATAATTACTGGTGCTATGTATTGATAATTTTGGTCCTGCCAGATGAATTCATTGTTTGATGTACCAATATACACACATATGTAACTGTATTTTAAGTTTTAATTATTCAATTAATACATTTCAAAAAAAAAGCTCCTTTGCAATTCTACAAACACTATAGTAAGTCAATAGAAAGCAAGGGCAAAACTAGGCCAATAAAACTGCCTGACTTTTTTTTTAATCAAAGATTAAGAATGACAGTGAAAAGACAACCTCTGGAATCAGAGAAACTATTTTCAAATCATATATCTGAGGAGAACTTAACAATCACAATATATAAGAACACTTAGGCTCAACAAAATATATCAAATAACACAATTAAAATCTGGAGAAAGAATATGGGTAAATATTTCTTCAAAATGATATACAAGTGTTCATTAAGCATATAAAATGATGCTCACCATCACTAATCATCAGAAAAATTGAATAAGAAGGTATCACCTCACACCCATTAGGATGGATATATCAAAAACAAAGAAACAAATAAAAAACAGAAAATGACAAGTATCAGCAGAAATACAGAAAAAATGTAGTATTTTTGCATTGTTGGTGGGATTGTAAAATTGTGCAAACATAAAAAACTGAAAATATAACGACCACATAGTAATGGAAATCCTCCAAGACAAGATTTCCATTACTATGTGGTCATTATATTTTTAGTTATATTTCAAATGAATTGAAAGGAATATCTCAAACAGATATTTGTACACACATATTTATAGCAACATAATTACAATAGATACAAGGTGAAAGATACCAAAATTTGTTGGTGAATGAATTGATAAACAAATGTTCTATGTACAAACAATGAAATATACAGCCTTAGAAAGAAATAAAATTTCTGTTACAAGTAACAGTGAATGAAATGAGCTAGTCACAAAGGGATAGAAACTATATGATTCATTATTTTTTTTTGGTTAGCTATAGTAGTCAAATTCAGAAAAACAGAAAGAACAGTGATTGCTAGGGGTTGAGAAGAGGGGATAACCAGGTGTTCTTGCTTAGTTAGTATAGTGTTTTAGGTAGTTAAGATGAAAAAGATTTTGGAGACTGATTTCATTTTGTAAATATACTTAATACTACTGAACTGTACACTTAAAAATGGAAACTTTTATGACATAGTTTTCACCTGAAATAAAAGTATAAAGGAGGAGTCTATGAGTTTCATCAGACTTGAAATAGTTTTAAATTCCTAGACTAGGGCAATATTGGAAAAATATACTTTTCATGTTCTCTCAGTACTATAAGTTTATTAATTTTTAGTCTTAGATGAAGACAATACACCATGTAACACATGAGTTTATAAATATATCTCAGGGTACTCTAGAATTTTGAAGATAGAAACACCATAATGTCCCTAGTTGAGATTGCCATATATGCACATCTAGAAAATATTTGGAAATAATTAGAAATAATTCTCTCTCTTCTTATTGAAAAAGTTGTAGCACCCCTAAAATTTTCCTCATATTTCTTAGATTTACATAATAATTTTAAAAATTCTAGTTAATTCACATCTTATGCAGAACATGTTCTCATCTTTCTGACAACACCAGGTATAAAGACAAATGATATGATCATTTTATTAGAACTGAAATTTTTGTACTTGTGAAAAAAACAAGACTTACTATATTTATGTACTCTCTATGGCATTGTCAGTGGTTTCTTTCCTGCATCAGTTAAAAAAAAAGCACATATTAGGAAGGTAGTTTATAAATTCCAGCTCAGATTCAAGAAATAGCATGCAATGTATCACAGACTGATGGTAATTATCTCTAGATCCCTATAGTGCTATTAGTAATAATAATGGTGATTCGAATTGGAAGCCATTTGAATACGAGCAAGTGGTTGTAAAACTGAAATTTCAACCTGACAAATCCACTTGTAATAACCTATATTTATAGAACTTCCCAAAAGGATGGAAGCAGCAATTGCAGAGAATGTATTCAATCAGATTTGGCCTTTGGATTTTATGTTCAGAAGCTACTTTTATACAGCAGTACTCATTAAAGAAATGGTTAATAGAATCAAATATTGGACTTATTTTTGGTAAAAGAAATGGCTACACATAAATTGTCTTAACCTGTGCTACTACTTATGATAACCAGTGATGAAATATTATAACTTTGTGACTTTTATCATGTTCTTGCTATAAACAGAAATTTAGCCAGGGCTTGAGTACAGTTAGTTTTTTTGGATGGTGATTTTAGAGAGCAAAAGTGATTGATAGAGTAAAGCGGGAAGAAGAAGAACTAATATAAGTGCTATTATAAACAATAACAGTGCAATTTAAAATGGATTCAACTGGTACTTCCTAAGTGGCATAGAGCCTGCCCTTTGGTACTGTAAACTGAAAGAAAGAAGCTTGAATCATTCATTAAATGTCCCCTGTCCCTATTAGTTGATGTTTCTGAAATATTAGCTCTTCCACATTATCAGGTTCAACTTGTACTCATGATGAATGAGATTCAGCACTGTTAAAAGAATAAAAGAAAAAAAGTAGTGGCACACGCTTAAAGTGAAAATTTGTCAGCTTAAGGAGAGTCTGTTCCAGGGCAGAGCTCCCCTGAAATCAGAGATGAACAAAGTGGGAGAGATGTAGAGTATGAAAATTCTCTGCTTCTATCCACCCCTTATACTCAAAACCACTCCGCCCATTCCTATAGTGAATCTACAGGAAGGTAACAAGCTGTAGATTCTCCAAGACACTGAATACAAGATTAGGTTTAGAACATTCTCTACTGCTTCAACTGATCCCAAGGCCAAAACAGATACTTAACTTTGTTCTCGAGGATACTTTGTACAGTTTGTATATTGCTTGTTATATTTGTTATGAAACAGACTTTTGTTTCTCTTCTGACAAGTCATACTTGCTGAAATTATTAGTTTTTCCAGAGTCCGGAAATACCAAGAGGAAATATAGTTGATACACTTTTTCCCTTGCCACATTCTGTAACTGTAAGCATAGCGTTGCTACCTGGAAATGAAAACCTGTAGTCTAGCAGAGCTCATGACTTTAAGAGTAGGAAGATTAAATTCAACCATTTGGAAGCTGGAGGACAATGAAACGTCTAATCTCATTTTACCTGTGTATTCTGCTATTGGGTGCATACATCACATTTAATGGTTAAATGAATATAACACATCTTGAGTTACAGATCCCCACAGGCGTTGTCCCTGAATCGACAAATTATCTGTGCCTAAAAACTCACATTCTGTTTTTCTATTAATCCATTGCCTATGCATAATATGTTATGTGCTTCTATCATTGACCACAAATATTACATTTTCAAATAAATGGTGACCTGCTTCAAAGGTGATGTCATATCAGAACCTATATTTTTAAATTAGGCAACAATAAGGCTTATATAGTGGCCATAACATCAATTCCAGTAAAAATAAATATCATTATATGTTATAAGATATGGGGGGGATGAATAATGTTCTCCACCAAACTCATGTCTATATAGAAGGAACTACCTTGAATGGGGTCATATTTGGAGGTAGTGTATTTGCAGATGAAATCAGTTAAGGATCAAAAGAAGATCATGTTGGATTACAATGGGCCCAAATCCAATGACTAATGTCTATGGGAAAACAAGAGAGGATTCAGAGACAGAGAAGAGGGCCAAGTGAAGATTCAGTCAAAGTTTAGAATTTTGCAGCTACCAGCTAAAGAAGGTGTGGGAGCATCTGAAGCTATAAGCAGCCAGCAAGGAATCGTCCCGGGAGCTTTCAGAGGGAGTATAGCTCTGGTGAAGTTTTGTTTTCAAACTTCTTGCATTCAGAACCATAAGATAATGTGATGATTTTCCTGTAAGTCATGATTTTGTAGTAATTTGTTTTTATTTTATTTTATTTTTTGGTACTGGGATGGAACCTGGGAGCATTCTTCCGCTAAGCTACAGCCCCAGCCCTATTTTTATTTCTTTATTTTGAAACAGAGTCTCACTAAGTTGCAGAGGGCCTCACTAAGCAGCTGAGGCTGGTCGAAAACCCGGATCCTCTAGTCTCAGCCTCTCAAATGCTGGGATTTCAAGCGTGCACCACCATGCTCGGCTTGTAGTAATTTGTAACAGCACCCCTCTGAAAATAATATACAACCAAATTGATGCATTTTTCTCTCAGATATCTGGATAATCTCCTCCTCATCTTCTTGAACATTCTAATGCTTTCTGTGGCTGGCTAGTCAGAAAGCTAAATGTTTTGTCCTTATGCTTAATGTGCACATCCTTTTCCATCCTTTAATGTCTGGCTATATATTTAGGCATGGAATTATTGGATCATATGGTAACTTTATGTTTAACACATTGAGAAACTGCCAAGTTGTCTCCAAAGTGGCTGTTCCACTTTAAATTTCCAGTGATCTATGGAAGCTCCAATTTTATTACACCATTGCCACCACTTGCTATTGTCTGTTATTCTATTACAACCAGTCTAGAATTTGGAAAGTGGTGTCTGCTCATTTTTTATACATTTCTATAACAAAAAGTGATGTCGAACATCTTTTTATCTTCTCATGTATAGCATACTGGCTATATATGTCTTTTTTTGATAAAGGAGTATTCAAACCAACCATACTTGCCTAATTACTCTCTTAGTGATTATTCTGGGAATAAAAATATGCTCTTTAAATAATCATATTAAATTTAGAATTGAAGTGTCTTGACTTCCTCAAATAGTGGAAAATTTATTTTGTTATAGCTAATTTCCTATCACTTTTCTGCTCTCATTCTCACATATGTTACATTTATATATGATATAAACCAATCACTATATGGTTATTTTTTATGCATCCAATAACAAAAATAATTTAACAGAAAATAGAAAATATATTTATATGGACTTTCATATTTACCTTTATGGTGTTCTTTGTTCTGTTTGTAAATACTTTATTTACTGATAGTTCCTTTCAGCATGTGGTCTTTAATATTTCTGGGAAGGCAGCTCTCCTATAGCAATAAGTACTTTGATTTTTCCTTACCTGGAGATATCTTTATCCAATGACTATTAAGTTCATTGTATCTCCCCCCCCCTTAATTTATTGAGGTATACTTGACAAATAAATATTATGCATATTTACTGTATATAATATGATATGCTAATATATGTGTAATGGTGAGATAATTATGACAATCTAATTAATATGTCCATCACCTTGCATATATCATTATGATTTTGTTTTTTTTTTTGGTAAAAACACTTAAGATCTTACCTATACCGAATTTCAAATATACAACACAGTATTAACTATGTCCAACATAATGGATATTGTTAATTCTGCCTAAGTGAAACTTCGCATCTTTTGAAAAAAAAAAAACAACTAACTTCCTCCATCCCGCTAGTACTTGGAAACTGTATTAATTATCTTCTATGAGTTTAACATGGTGGTTTGTACATATAAGTGAGATTACAAAATTTTTCTTTCTTTGCCTGGCTTATCTCACTTAGCATAATGTAATCCTAGTTTATTTATATTGTGACAAATTATAGAAATTCTTTTATTTTTAGCACTGAATAATATTCATGTATGTGTCTCAAATTTTATTTATCCAGTCATTCACTAAGGGACACTTAAGAATTTTGGGTATTGTGAATAATGTTGCAAAAACATGGGAATTCAGATTTATCCTTGGAATGTTGATTTTAATTTTTTTGTATATACTTACAGGTGAGATTGCTGTAGTACATATAATTCCATTTTTATTTTTGCAGTCATCTCTATAAAAATTTCCATGGTGTTTGTACTTATTTACAGTCTTATCAATAGCACACAAAGGTATTCCTTAGCCCACATTCTTTAGGATACTTGTATTATTTGTGTTTGATAATAACTATTAATGGTACAAGATGATACCTCATTGTGAATTTGATTTGTATTTTTCTGGTTATTATAAATTTTGATCATTTACGCTCCTTTGTTTATAACATAATTTTACGAAGATTTATTCAAGTATGTTGCTCATTTTAATATCAGGATTTTATTTTCTTGCTATTGAGTTCTTTATATATTTTTAACTATTAGCCTCTTATTGGATTCATTGTTTATAAATATCTTTTAATATTGCACTATTACTAATAATTCCTCTGGATACAGAGTGTTCATGTTCTCACTGAGTAACACCCTTCCATTATTGGAACTATTGATGTTCGCAGAGACAATCTGTTTAAGTTAAACTAACATAGTAGAGTACTGAGAGGAAATGGGAATGATCTCAGGCAATACCATATTTGACTACCATTGCTCTTACCCCAAATTTGTTACTTTTTAAATGAATAATAACATCTCAAATTGTTACATATCTTTGGATTATTTTCACATAAATTAAATGATTGTTTTAGACATGTCCAATTTTATCATTGCTTTTTTTTTTAAAGGAAGTGTCAAAAGCATTTACTGGACCCAGATAGCTAATAGGGATGAATGTTTGTCTTGAAATTGTGAGGAAAAATTAAAATTTTAAAATAAAATATATTAATTCTATAGACACAAAGGTATACATGAAAACTGCTATTGTTAATAGTGTCACAGATTTTAATATGGCTTTTAGCACTTGGTCAATTTAGTAAGATTTGGTGTGATGTTAACTATGTTCTTTCATTGAATTATTTGAGAAAACAGGATATTAATCGTATATTTCTACCTGAAATGTGTCACTTCAACAGAGGCAAAAATCCTACCCCAAGTAAAGAGGCATGAATGGCTAGCATGCAGACGTATGAAACAATGGTAATGAAGTCCAAGTTTTATGTGTAATAAAGTTCAAAATTTTTGATGTTGTCATGTGTTAAAGTAAGAAATGAGCTCAGTTTAAAAAAAAAGCCAATCTGTTTTCAAAACCATAAAGTGTGAGTTATTTTAGTGATGGTTATTGTGCAAAAATGCTTAGTACATGAATACTTAGCAGTACATTCTTCAAAATGTATTGTGCTATTAAATGTAACAGATTTGAATCATAATTTCTACATATGATTAAAAAGCAGCTGTTGTATTTATTCTCCTACAACAAATTCCTCTTATAAATATACAACATTTATTTAAAATCTGGCACACTTATTCAGAAACTACTCATTGCAATGTGATTTTTAACATTATGACCTGCAGGTGGTCAGACTGGTCACTCATTACCACTGTGAATATTAAATTAGAAAAGTCATGTGTCAAAAGTTTATTTTATGTCCATATGATTTGTAAATTGACTTTACTATATATACTTAATTGTCTTACTGATGGTATATGCTAAGTATAGAAAAGCCATGTGTCCTTAAAAGTGTATGTAGACAGTATTCCAAGATTATAAGTATATTGGTACTAAATCTTAAACATCTTAAGGATCGCTGTTATGTGATTCAAGTGACTTAAACTAACAGTACATGAAAACTATATATATATATATCTATATGCGTATTTATATATACATATATCTTACACAGTTACATCAAAATGTTTATTTGTAAGAATAGAGAGTTAAGTAACTACTACATAGGAGATTGTGTCTTCTCCTACAGAAATTTTCATTAATAGTTAGGAATTTTACAATGATCAAGAATAGCTTCTGCATAAAGTAGCCACATAAGGAAAGCACAACTCATTAAAATTACATGACAACAGGCATGCATAGTCTAAGGAATATCAAATATTTGAAACAACAGAATTTTTACATACAATTCAGAGTTTAAATTCAAAATGAGTATAATAAGAAGGTCCTAGATTATGTAAAATATGCTTGATGATTTCAGAATTGGGAAAATAACCTGGTAATAAAGACATGTATAAGTCAGTTTAAGTTTAAAAGATATTTAGAAAGCAGATTAATCTGGTATGATCTCCAATTTCTGAAAGCTTAATCTATGAACTCTGTGGATATTGATAATAAGACATTAAGAGTAGAGATTAGAAAGTAAACAGAAGGCTGCATTAGTAGAAAAAAAATCATTGCCTAAACTTAGAATTGAAAATGTAAAAAAGTTTGTATGGAACATATTGTTCTGAAGTTAGAGCAGATAGGACTTTCTAATAGGTAGAATACTAGGATCTACACAATAGTATGAGGGAAAGAAAGGTATCTGGCCCTGACTCCTAGGCTTTTGGTTTCATCTCCATTTAGCTAATGATGTCAGTTGTCAACATAGAAAATATAGGTGAGGACTGGGCAGAAAATGCCCAAACAAACCTTATTGGTAGGCATATTTTGAGATCCTCCTTGGTTGACATTTAAAAACTGAAATATTGAAGATTATTTTTGATATTTGGAGAAGCTCTTCAGTTTATTGCAATCCCATGCATTGATCTTCCTTTGAGCTGCTTGTGCTTTTGGGGTCCTGTTGAGAAAGTTTTTACCTGTGCCTATGTGTTCAAGTGTTGGTCCTATGCCCTCTTCAAGTAGCTGCAGTGTCTCTGGTCTGACTTCCAGGTCCTTGATCCACCTTGAATTGACTCTTGTGCAGGGTGAGAAAGTGGGGTTTATTTCCAGTTTCCTGCATATGGTTAACCAGTTTTGCCAACACCATTTGTTAAAGAGGCTATCCTTTTCCAGTGTATATTTTTGGCTCCTTTGTCAAAAATCAGTTGACTGTAAGTCTGTGGGTCTGTTTCTGAGTCTTCTACTCTGCTCCATTGGTCTATGTATCTATTTTTGTGCCAATACCATGCTGTTTTTATTACTGTGGCTTTGTAGTAGAGTTTAAAGTCGGGTATTGTGATGCCTCCTGCATGATTTTTATTGCTAAGTACTACTTTGGCTATCCTGGGCTTTTTGTTTTTCCAGATGAATTTAAGGACTGATTTTTCTATGTCTGTGAGGAGC
>PVLC010002445.1:0-64541 GCA_004027655.1 Graphiurus murinus | reverse complement strand
TGGTATTGCATTGAATTTGATATTTGGGTCAAATTTAGAAAAAGGACTAAATAAAATAGGGACAAGTTGATAAATAAAATACATCCTCATCTTTATATGGCACTTTAAAACATTTAGGGCCGGGCGTGGTGGCGCACGCTTGTAATCCCAGCATTCGGGAGGCTGAGACCAGAGGATCCGGGTTCGCGGCCAGCCTCAGCTACCTAGTGAGGCACTCCGCAACTTAGTGAGACCCGGTTTCAAAATAAAGAATAAAAAATAGGGCTGGCGGTGTAGCTCAGAGGTAGAATGCCCCTGAGTTCAATCCCCAGTACCGCAAAAAAAAAAAAAAAAAAAAAAAAAAAAAAACATTTAGGGACATGAGTTCATCTTGACAGTGAATGTTTTTAGAGAACACAAGCTAGAAAAGACTGATTCTTGAGGCAATGTAACATGCACAGATTCGTTGCAGGGCTATGTTTGGAATTGGTACATTATTGGTTTTAACTGTGGAAAATGCTTAGAGGATCATTTAAGTCAGATAGCCATATCCTAGTTTAGGTACTCAGGTGATAGTAAACCATCTTTTCTTAGTTGAATAGGTCAGAATTAAAATGTCAAATGTATTTTTTATTTTTTATTTTTTTGAGGTACTGGGGATTGAACCCAGGGGCATTCTACCTCCGAGCTACACCCACAGTCCTATTTTTTATTCTTTATTTTGAAACAGGGTCTCACTAAGTTGCGGAGGGCCTCATCAAGTAGCTGAGGCTGGCCTTGAACCTGGGATCCTCCATTCTCAGCCTCCCAAGTACTGGGATTAAAAGAGTGCGCCACCACGCCCAGCCACTATTGTATTTTTTACTCAAGAATTTCAATAAGCCTGGGGTGGTGGCGCACGCTTGTAATCCCAGCATTCAGGAGGCTGAGACCAGAGGATCCGGGTTCGCGGCCAGCCTCAGCTACTTAGTGAGGCACTCCGCAACTTAGCGAGACTCGGTTTCAAAATAAAAAATAAAAAATAGGGCTGGGGGTGTAGCTCGGAGGTAGAATGCCCCTGAGTTCAATCCCCAGTACTGCAAAAAAAAAAAAAAAAAAAGAATTTCAATAATACTCATTCATCGCAACAACCACTGTGCGAATGAATCCATCTCTTTGTTGAATATGCTTCTCATACTCAAAAATATATATTTTTAATGGGAATTGAATCCAGAGGCAATCTACATCTTAGCTACACCACCAGTCTTATTTTTTATTCTTTGTTTTTGAAACAGGGTTTCATAGGGCCTCACTAAGTAGCTGAGACTGGCCTCAAATATGGAGGAAATCACTTTACTGGAACTTTTAAGATTTTTTAGTTACTTATATGGAAACATTGTAAAATGTACGTGGCTTCATTTTTTGTTCAAGTGTAACATTTGGAACTTGATATTAATATTTTTGTGTTATATAATGGTTTTGCTGCTTTTGGATGATTTGGGTAATTTTAAACTTTATTTTCCATCTTCAATTAATTTTTTTATTGGTGCACTGTCATCATACATCTTGATGAAGTTCAAGGGTAGACACTCTAACACATAGGCATGGAGTCTCGACAAGACCCCAAAGGCACAAGAAATTAAAAGGAGGACCAATATGTGGGATTGCATTACACTGATGAGCTTCTGTGTAGCAAAGTAAACTGTGAAGAACCTCAATAGAGACCTGACAGAGGGGAAAAGATTTTTGCCAGCTACTCCTGTGATAGAGGACTAATATCTAGCATCTACAGAGAACTCAAGAAACTCACCATCAAAGAAAAAAATAACTCAATCAAAAAATGGGCAAGTGAAGTAGACACTTCACAAAAGAAGAATTACAAATGGCCAATAAATGTATGAAAAAATGTTCAATGTCACTAGCAATCAGAGAGATGCAAATCAAAACTACCCTGAGATTTTACCTAACACCAATTAGAATGGCAATCATTAAAAATACAAACAACAATACATGCTGGTAAGGATGAAGTAGGAACTCTAATGCATTTTTGGTAGGATTGCAAGTTAGTGAAACCACTTTGGAAAATATCGTGGATGATTCTCAAAAGAATGGGAATGAATCTATCATATACCTTGCCAGAGTATGTAGCCAAAAGAATGGAAACCAAATTACCATAGTAATGCATGCATATCATATGTTTACAGCTGCACAATTCACAAATTAACTTTATTTTTTAACATTTACTCTCATCCCTTTTCTTCTGCTGTTTGTTTTCACCATACACTATAGTGTAACCACTTTCATTTCAGTAGATATTGTATGCATATGTTTCTCTTCCTGATTTTGCACTCTGATATTTCCACCCTGAGGTTCTTCTTTACCCTCTTGTACTTTTATTACATATGGTTGTAGGATTGACTGTGTCCTTATTTTCCAGTGACAATTCCAGATCATTGATCCATGATCTTCTTCACTTGAAACCATTTGAACTCCAAACCTTGTTTGTGCCAATTATTCTTTTCAATTAAGCTGACTGCCTATTTTCTTGGAAGGTCTTTTCAAAAGTTATATATAAAGGTGCAGAATCTTTTTTCTTTAAGATGGCTCTGACAATCAATTTCAGTGATGTTAACATCTATACTGAGGAGTCATATAGGACTTTGATTTCATGGTTCCTCAAACTTCTTAAGACTATAAATATTTAAACTTTCTTCTAGAACATCATATTTACCACAGGGCACAGAAATTAAGTGGCATTCTTTATTCTTCTGCAATGTTAATATTATCTTTCCTCTCTCTTATAATAATTCCTACCCATAAATAAAAAAGATTTTTTCAGAATGACTCACTAACTAATAAGATTTTCTGACTTCTCTAATGTTTTAGTCCACTTATATATTGCCTTAATGTCCTAAATTATATTGTCATTAAACACAAATGCTAAGAATATGAAGAGAAAAATATATTATATGAAAAGGATTATCATAATATGCATATACCTGCATTGTTCAAATGGAGAGAGCCCCACTTCCCAAAAATTGAGACTTGTTTTAGCTCATTATTTCTCCTTATACTAAGAATGCTTCAAAAAGAATGAGATCTTCCAAGGAATGACTCTGAGAAAAGTATGTTATGTAATTGCAAAGTATGTATTTTATCCTCTATACATCATATAAATTTATTTTTTTCCCTAAGATAAACTGGAGCTTTCTTTAAAATTAGACTTCTCTAACAGAGATATATGAGTATATCCCATATGTACCAAACAGAATGCCAAAGGGGCACTTGATTTTGGGCTGTAGCAGATATTTCAAATAGCATGTTTGCTATCTCTGTGTTTAGAATACTGCTTCTCCCTTGATGACAGTTTTATTTTATATGTGCACTGCACTTTTGTATCCACCAGGCTAATGTGACTATTGAGCACATGAAATGTGGTTAATTCAAATGAACAAATGGATTTGGGGTTTTGTTTAATTTAAATCAATTAAAATTTAAATAACCACTAGTGGCTAGCAGTTACAGCATCATGTTGCAAATCTTCAGAGAAACTCCTTTAAATTTTTGGCATAAACTGAGATTTGAAATGTATCCTCAGTCCTCGCAAAATGTTATTTTCTCTGCCAAGTATCTTATGTATTACATTGTCTATTTTCTAACAACTTCAAGTCTACTCTATCAAAACCAAACAAATAAAAATAAAACTTGACCACAACTCAGCTCTAAGCAGTATTCATATGTTATAGCCCAACTGTGGTTAAATGTTACTTCTTTAGCCAAGAACTAACACTTGCAATCTGGATTCTATACCAAAATATTTTTTTAATTTCAAATACAGAGTATATTTGAATAATAGTTTGGCTGCATAATGAGATATTTTCAAGCCATTAAGAAAGGAGAAATCCAAAGAGATAAAATCAAATTTCCTTGGGAGTCCAGCAATTAGATATGAGCATCTTGATGTCACTCTTCTGTGAACAACTTTGGGCATTGAATTGTTCTTTCACTGTCACATATTTTAAGAATATGTTGCAAGATGTTAGCTATTAAATATCTGCCATCTCATTAATCCTTTATTATAAAGAAAACTACACAGGAATACAAAATTGTGTGTGTGTATGTGTGTGTGTGTGTGTGTGTGTGTGTGTGTGTTATATCTGTTTGGCTATCGTGGATGTCAACACACATGAAAGATTAAAAACTTAGAGTTGAAAGATATTTTTCCAAATCTTAAAATCTATCGATAATAAATTTTAACTTTCCAAAACTTAATATGAAGACTTTTGCCTCTTAAATCAGAAAGGCTGAGTCAAAATCTGGACCATTTAGATCAATTATGTCACATCCATTTCCTCCTCATCATCAAGCAAAATATAACAATGCCTGTCATGCCTACGCTACTATTTTGTTGCTAGGGTTACACTGCTGTGAGTTTGCAGTGACATATGCATCTCCTCCTCTCCAGTGATTAAACCAAAAATATGGGTCAAATTATGTAAGGAAATAGAAAATAGAATAAAGCTTTATTTAGAAGGTGTTATCCCCCATGACCCCTAAAATGATTCCAGGATACTTTGGAGAGAGGAAGAGGGCTTGAGGTTGAAGGAGAAGTTCTCTTCTCTAGATCAAGTCCACTTACCTCAGAGCTGAGAGGGGGAGCATGGAGGCCTGGCTTTTGTCTTTCATCAGAGTTTCTCCCCACATGGCAGTGGATGTTCACAAATGCCAGCTCAATTCAACTAAGCTGCTTGTGACCAGATGACTTTACTCTTTGCATTCTGTGTGTTCTTATTTCCTGTAATGAACATATTAACTTTTGAAAATAAAATTTATTTTAAAAAACCTGGAAGAATATAGGGAAAAACATATACTTCAATGTGAAAAGAGAGTGACTGACTTATCCACCAGGGCATTAAGCAAAAATATGATTTAAAAGATATGTCATTACAGAATATATAAAAAATAGTATAGAGTTATAAAATTTGAAATTACCAGCATTATTAAATAGCTTATTTTGTTATTTCTTGATTGCAATATTTATTACAAGAAGGAAAAATTATTTACACTCCTTAAAATGAGTCCTAGACAGTATCTTGAAAAATAGGCAAAACTGTATTGGAGGGATATGGATGCAAAATATAAATTAAAAATTCTGTCCTATCTATAGACCAGTTGAAGTAATCATTTTTTCCATAATATATGAATGACATTTGATAAATTAATTAGTGCTCTGAGCCTTATCGTTTCATTTGCAAAAGGAGAGGATTACACTTGATGATAGACTGAATATCAGTCTATTTTTTCCATTTGAAATATTTAAGCTTGCAGCTGTCTCAATAACTGGAAATGTCTTCAGATACACTAAGATAATGTTTCATATAGTAGAAGATATACTACATTTTCTTCTTTCCTCACTTTCCATAATGAGGACAATTGGTCAAACACTTAAAAATAAGTTATTAGAAGAAAAACTGCAGGAGAGAGAGTGCACCTGGCAGAGAGATAGAGAGAGAAATAGAGTAAATGAATAAATTGTTCAAGAAATCTAAAACATCCTGGTTATGGAAAGAAAATGAATGTTATGACTCTTTTATACTGGTTGTCATTGGTTGACAGTGACTTCTACTACTTACTAAGACTTTAGGAATAACTAAATTAATGTCTAATGATAGTAAATTTGGGGAAGTGCCCTAGATATTACCTATCTTATAGTATTATCTACTTAATATGGCCTAAGAATCGCCTGTATTTTTACACATTCTGAATATGTTAAAGTTGAGGGGAATTATCGAAAATGCTAATTCCATTGTTAAAATTCATTATATTAAACAAATCATCCTTAAAAGTTGTACTCTATGTAATTGGTCAAATCACTGGCTAATTTGTTCTATAATGTATGTTATAAATTATATAAATCAATCAGGGATTTATTTGTTTGATACCTTGCTATTTCCATAAAAGTATTAAGGAATGATTTATTAAATTTTTATGGAATTCATTCTACATAGTCAACTGAAAATACTGAGTAGAAGCAATGTTGCAAGTGCTTTGAAGGCATATAGGACATGCAAATGCTTAAAACTCACAGATAAATTTTATTAATGAAGAAGAATGAAACAGAAAAATAAGCAAAAGTTTAGAATTTAGTAACTTGAATTATAGTCTTGATCATTACTAGTTCAGAAGTGCCTGAATCCATTTAAATTTCCCATTGAAATTATTTTCTTAATTAAATGTGAAGAATCCGTTAACTGTGTAAAAAATAGAATATTTTTAAAAAGATTAAATCATGCCACCAAATCTATTCTTGTAGCAGAGTTTAAATCTGTAAAAATTACTGGAAGGCCCAACATTGTAACAAAGTGAATTTTAAAAATATATTATTTTTTATCCAAATGGTATTTGGTATTTAGGATTCTCCAAATGGTACATTTTGGACCTATGTTCTCTTCATGCAACTGCAAAATCTGGCTTTATTTCCAGGTCTTTTATCCATCTTGAGGTGACTCTTGTGCAGGGTGAGAAGGTAGAGTTTATTTCCATTTTTTTCATATGAATAACCAGTTTTGCCAGCACCATTTGTTGAAAAAGCTATCTATTTTCCCATCATGTTTTTGATCCCTTTGTCAAAAATTCGTTGGCTGTAAGTGATCCTTATTCCCTGCTTTGTCATAAATATTGTTAATGTACCTTTTTTTTAATATGCCTTTATTGGTGGATTGTCGTCTCACATCATAATGTAAAGGATGTTAACAATGACATATATGTACACAGCATTTTGTGCCCCCTACCTGCTGCCCAATTTCCCCCCTTCCCAATACAGAATACTGAGATTGACTTTGGTATATTCACATGTGCACACCACATAGTGGGTGGTGGTATTTCCATTAATGAACCTCAGTCTTCCTCCTTTCCTTCCCTTAAACCACTAACCTGGTTCCACTGAGGTTTCTCCTTTATTATTTGGGGTCCCTTTTACTACTTAGATTATGCATAGTAGAGAAAACATATGCCCTTTCATTTTCTGTGATTGGCTAATATCATTTAACATAATGTTCCCCAGATATTTCCTTTTTTTAACCTTCTATTTTTAATTAATCATAGTTCAAAATATAGAACTTGTTTAAATCTATTGAATTATTAAAACACCTGTTTATTTTAATTGAGTGAATTAGTTCATATTATTACTAATGCTTTCACTGACTGCTAAAATCAAATGGCATAGTTATATCATTATCTGGCATTATAATGTCATATTCTGAACCAACAAACACATATATTAAATACATAATCACAAGGAAATAATATCAGTTTCCCACCTGTGACTTCACATTTTGCTTTCAAGTCAGAAAGCAGAAGTAAATTATAGGATGAGATGTGAGTTCTCATTAAGTAAAGCACCAGTGTGACTTATTCCTGTTCCTGGTCATACCAATTATCAAATCTCTTTAGAAAAAACAAATAATTAAATATAACTTGTATTATTTTTGCATAAAGCATTTTTGTTCATGAATGGAAGGGACTCCTGATGGAAAGAGTTATAGAATATTAACTAGCATTTAATCACATCTTGACACATGAACAAGAATTGAATAAAGTCTTGTTTGTGTACTAGGGTGAAACCTACTTGTCAGATATAATAGAAAGACCCTATAGTGTTTCATGATAGATTAGTGTTTCATGATAGATGTGTTAGTTTCTGGTGGTATTCTTTTTTTCTTTTTTTTAAATTTTTTATTTTTTGCAGTACTGGGGATTGAACTCAGGGACATTCTACATCCGAGCTATACCCCCAGCCCTGTTTCTTATTCTTTATTATGAAACCGGGTCTCACTAAGTTGCGGAATGCCTCACTAGGTAGCTGAGGTTGGCCGCGAACCCGGATCCTCTGGTCTCAGCCTCCTGAATGCTGGGATTACAAGCATGCGCCACCACGCCCAGCTTTCTGATATTCTTTAAGACAAAAGTACTTGGTCATTGAAGGGATCTACTACTTTAAATAATGCCTACTAGACCAGCAAGCGAATTATATATACAATATCATAACCTACAGATATTTGGCAGCTTCTAATATTTATTTTAAAGGAAAAGAGATTTATTTTTCTTATGTAAACTTTCTCCATAATTTTAACATTTTTTACATTTCCTAAGATGCCAAATTCACAAATTCCTATTTAAGATATGTTTTTAAAATATTTCTCACTAAATCCCTCATTTTAATGTTGTCAATAAATGGTGATAACTATTTGAATAAGGCTCAGTTTTTCCACTTTAGCTTTCTACTTGTTTCTGCTATTTCTTGTTTTGTATTAATTCATCATAAAATTCTCCAGTGACCCATTTCAGCTCCATGTATCCACTTCTTCCAGGGAAATCATCAAGTTGAGTTTAACTGAGAATAAATAATTATTTATATATATCCATCCCTTATCTTCTGTCATAAGTACATACTCAGAACATGCGCGCTATATATTCTATATTAGTTAAAATTCAGCTTTGGATTCATACCAAATAATATAAATAGATATTAAATAATATAAATACATACACATATATTATAAAAATGCATGTTTATGTGGACTGATATACAAATTAAACAAAATTAATGTACTGATTTTCTATTTTTTTTATAACAAATTGCCATAAAGATGACAAGAAGTGGCTTAAAAATGGCATTATTGTCTTATATCTGTTGTGATCAGAGTCTTCAAATCAAGTGCAGGGAGGTTTGTGCTCCTTCTAGAAGCTCTTGGGGAGACTTTGCTTATCTTTTCTAGCTTCTCAGATCTGCTACATTCCTTAGTTTGTGTCTTCATCTTTCATCTGCAAAGACAGCAGAATAACATCTTCCCATTTCTCTTTGACACTCAATTTCCTGCCTCCCTGTTTTAAAGACCCTCTTGATTACATTGTGCTCACCTGGATAATTCAAGATAACATTATCATTACAGTAAGCTTAACTTAATTATTTCTGCAGTTTCTTTTGCTATGTAAAATTACATGTTCACTGGTTCTGTATTAAGATGTGGATATCCTTTCAGGACATTATGCACACCATTACAAAAACAAATGAATTAATATACTAGGTTATGCACATATATAAATCTAGTAATATATGGATCGTAATTTCTATGATTCTATGAATCTGACTGATTTCACTTAGCCTACTATTCTCTAGTTCAATCTATTTTCCTGAAAAATAACTTTGTTCTTCTTTATGGCTGAGTAAAATTCTATTGTGTATATATATCGTATTTTGTTACTCATTCATCTATTGATGAATACTTATGTTGGTTTCATAATTTGGTTATTGCAAATTTTACGACTATAAACATGGAAATGCATGTATTACTATAGTATTGTGGCTTTAATTCTTTTGGAAAATATTGAGGAGTGCTATACCTGGGTCATTTATGATGATTCCATTCCTCCTCTTTTGAGGAACCTCCATACTGATCTTATAGTGGTTATACTAATTTGCAGTCCCACCAACAGTTTATGAAAATTTTATACTCCCCTTCATTACCAACATTTGTATTCTTAATGATTGCCATTTTAATTAATTAGATGAAATTTATGTGTCATTTTGACTTGCATTTCCTGATTGCTAATGATGTTGAACATATTTTCATATATTTATTGAGGTTTTGTATTTCTTCATTTCAGAAGTGTCTATTCACTTAAATTCCCCATTTTCTGTTTTGAATTATTCATTCTTTTAGTGTTCAGTTTTTTTTAAGTTGTTCATATATTCTAGATATTAGTTTATCAGAGTAGTTGACAAAGATCTTCCATTCTGTAGATTCTTGCTTCAGACTATTGATGGTTTCCTTTGCTGCACAGGAGCTTTTCAACTTGATTCCATCCATTATTAATCCTCAGTTTTATTTCCTGAACTTTGTAGGTCTTATTGAGGAAGTCTCCACCAGTAATTACATATTGGAGAGTTAGTTCTATGCCTTCTTCTAGTAATTGCAAATTATTTTTTCTAATTTCTAGGTTTCTGAACCATCATTAGTTGACTTTTGTGCAGAGTGAGAGATTGGGATCTAATTTCATTCTTTTACATACGGATGTCCAGTTTTCACAGCACCACTAGCTAAAAAGTCTATAATTTCTCCAGCATATGTTTTTGGTTACTTTGTCAAGAGTTAATGGGCTATAAGTATTACACTTCTAATCATTTTGGGATTATAATCATTCTAAGCAAATTTCAAAGTAGTAACATCATACATCCCCTTTTTATAAAGAAAGTTATTTGTAGCACTACTCTCCCTTTGATATTATATATATATATATATACATATATATATTTTAAATCTAGCAGCTCAGTTATGTGCTCATTAAGTGAAATATCAGTTATTTTGTTTGTATTAATTAACACTAATATAATGTATAATTTTGTTGATATTATCTTCAAATAAAGGATAATTTCTTATGTTTGTTTTAATGTATGATTATGAAAACTCTAAAATATTATTATTTTTACTATTAGTTAATAGTAATTCTGCAATATTAATGTTTAAGTTTTCTGTTTGGAAACCATGTTCATGAATAAACATATTGCTAAGAAAACTGGATAGATAGCTAAATATCCACATGTATATTTTCGTTACAAAATTAAAAACCTTGCATAAAATACTACCTAAATAATAAATAGACTGTAGTAGCATTCTTTTCTATTCCAGAAGCCATTTGAATTTATTATATCTTATTGCCAAAAAGAGAGAAGATAATATTAGAACTTAAGTTGTATTAATATCATTTTAATAATAACTAATTCTGTAAACAATATTTATAGTAAAATATAAACTTATTTTTAACCTTTGTGAAAGGAGAAAACTGTACAGTTGAGTCAGTTGAATAAGTAGCATATTTAGCCATGGAAGCTGGTGATTTGTACAATATATGCTTTCTCGAAAACTGATTCATCAGCTAATTGGACACAGCAATGACAAATTTTGCAAAAACTAAAAAAAAAACAATAAAAGCTTAAACAATTTCTCAGGCTTGTTTTCCTTAGCACTATGAGATATATGACATTCTTTGTTTCAGTTTCTATTTTAAGAATATGGACACAAATTTATTTCTATCATCTCTTTTAGTTTTGAACTTTCAGTTCTTATTTCTACAATAACCATTAATTATTGAAATTATAGCACATATAAATGTCATTTTATGTATCATATTTAATTAATTTTTATTTACAAATATACCAATTTTTAAATAAATTTGTATTTTAAATATTGTACAATACATAAAAGCTTAAAAAGTATTTGACTAAATTGAAAGAAACTTTTTAAATGCATCAGTAAGAGTATAAAAAGCACTATTTGTGTATTTATTATTAATCTATACCAAATAAATATATCATAGAGCTTCCCTAGAGTGAAAGTGCATGGCCATTTAACTTATTTCCAGTAATAAAGAGCATAGATAAATTCACTCAACTTAGCACTGACTATTAATTTTCTAAAGCAGGAATTGGCTAACTATGGCTTGTACAGACCAGATCATATCTCCAACTTGCTTTGTAAATAAAGTTTTATTAGAGAACAATCATGCCCACCCATATATTTATTGGCTAAGGTATCTTTCACACTAACACAAACAAGTTAAGTAGTTGTAACAGAAGCCACACTGTCTGCAAAGCCCCTTACAAAAGTATCTGCTAATCTCTATTTCAAGAATAGTGGAGAACTAAATACAAAAAGCAGTCACACAGCTTATTCTGAAGCAAAATAAGCATAAGCACTAGTAACATGTGGAACAAGAAAAATGCATAAGAATGTGTTTTTTGTACAAGAGATTTTTCAGAACTGATTAAATTGAGAAGGTTTCAATTGTAGAATTACATAAGTAAAAACTAATTGTCAATGAATGTATATAACATCAGTTCTAAACACATCTGGTCCTGTGAACTCATTTATGTTGTCTGTGAGCTAGAGAAACTTGGAGTAAAAATTTTCATCATCTCCTATGAGATCTTGATGGCTAAACACAACAGGAAACATTATAGCAGTTGGTTATTAGTAATGAACAAATTAAAATTAAACCAATGAATTCTAACTTGCAAAGTCTTACACAATGTCTCTGAAATTAATAAGTCATTTAATGCAGAATAATCCTCAAGGATGTAATAATAGTAAGTGTCAAGAGTGATTAATTATAATAGTTATAGGTTCTAGATGGCTTCTCATTACTTTCCACTTAGGGTAGCACAAGCACAACAAGGAAGGTTTCTGCTCCAGATCAGTACCTTCAGTACCTTTTTCTTTAATAAACTCACTGTTTTTTTTTGGGGGGGGTGTTGGTGCTGGGAATCCAACACAGGGCTTCATACATGCCAGATAAGTGCTTTATCGCATAATTAAATATCCAGCCTTTATTTCATTGGTTTTTCCCAGGGACCTCTTTTAGACTGTAATGTTATGATCTACGAATTGTACTACCTGGTCCTGAGGGTTTAC
The DNA here is from genome assembly GCA_004027655.1 of Graphiurus murinus. Taxonomy (NCBI): domain Eukaryota; kingdom Metazoa; phylum Chordata; class Mammalia; order Rodentia; family Gliridae; genus Graphiurus; species Graphiurus murinus. The sequence goes on along the minus strand of PVLC010002445.1, from coordinate 52,113 downwards.
CATGACACCTCTGCTATCCTTTCCTAAGTAAGAGGAGAAATTTAAAGCTCAGGCAGTCCAGTTAAGCCTGTTGTGAGTACATTCTATAATTGATTTACATTGTTTTCTTGTTTTTATATTAGAATCCTAATTATGAGCAACTTCCAAGATAGTAACTTTCATTAAAGACCCGCAGTGGTTCTGGCTTTCTATATTTTTTTAAATATGGGACACTTCATGAATTTGCATGTCATACTTGTACAGAGTCCATGCTGATTATCTCTATACTATTCCAAAATTAGTATATGTGCTGCTGAAGTGAGCACACTTTCAATTTTTTTAGTCAATTCCATTTGTGAAGTCCAGTCTATGACTAACACAACCTAGAGCCAATAGGGAGAAAAGAGTTTATTCTCTTCCACAATTCACTGTATGTTGTGGAACAGTGAGTGTTGGTGATTATTATTTGAAAAGTTACTTGTCCTACTATATGAAAAACATTGCTTATGGCATGAAATCTGAGATATTCTGGTACATTGACCATCTAAAATACTCAAGCAAAAATAAAATCATAAAATAAAGAAAAATAGAAGGTAGAGATGGAATATTATTTGATCTTCAGTGAAATTGACATATCACTTTTATGCAAATATATCTTTCCTTTTTCTATTCTGCATGCTGTTTCTCTCATAAAAAGATTTTTAGACTAATTGTTGTATCTGCCACTTGCTAAATCTGTTTTCTAAATTACAAATTCAGCCTTCACTGCGGGTGCACTGCCAGCCACTTCATTCACAAAAGATCTTTATACTAATTGTTTTATCTGCTGCTTGCTAAATCTGTTTGCTAAATTATACCTTTCATTGAAATAACACCAAGACCTACTCAGGAAGCAATTAGTAGGTATTGACATTTTTTAAAAAAGCAGAGCTTATATGCTTTAGATTGTGTGGGAGGGCCTGAAAGATAAATGTGCAAATAATGTATCAGTAAAGCTATAGGGCTTTTAGGAGGACATAATGCTATTTCATAAGTGTTTTTTCAAAGATATTTCCCAAAAGTAGGTCTTCTGATGTTCAACATGCCTAAAACCATGTAAGTGCTGTATGACTTTTTATGAGCCATTATTAAAAATAAATCTTTCAGATATCTGCTTGTTGCAAGATGACCCACAGAGAAACACCAGACTCCATTGTGTCAAAGAGGTCATTTTATTCACTGGCCATCCAGGACCAACAGCCTGAATGCTGTAATGTGAAATGTTGGTTTTATACCCTTTGGTTACAGAGTTGGGGGTATGGAAATTGGAGTTTTATAGTTATAAAAATATTACATTGTTCAAAGCCAAGTTTTTGTTTAGGACAGACAACATATCCTACTTAGATGCTATCTTGTGGCTAGGACAGCTTCTTCATACCATGAACAGCAAAGCAGATAACAGAAGCAGGTAATAGCAGTTAGAATTCCTTTTTACTTCCTAGTTTGGTTACTGGATACCTCCTGACCTTTGACTAAAGGAGAACTTGCCTAAGACTTTTACCTAAAAATGGATATATATTGTTTCATGCTCTCAATTTAAAATATGAGAGTCTGCCTAGATTTTAGGTAATCATAAACTTATTTCTCTAACTCTCAACTAAGAGTTGCTGAGTACATTGTAGTCTTGTTTCAGGAACAGGCATTCTAGCATTTATCCTTGAAATACTTGTAGAAAGTCATTACAAAATAAAGCATAGAAAAAATAGGTCTTCATTTTAATTATCACATATGAGTATTACTATTGTGAGATGTAGAATGTCCTCAGAAGAGCTCATGTATTAATGTTAAGGGTTGATATAATTAAGTCATGGGAGTTGTAATCTAATTAGTAGGTTAATTCATTGTAATGGATTTACTGGGTAGTAACCTAACCTAATGGGGTATGTCTGAGGAAGGTGGGATTCTGGGGGTGTGGCCTTAGACACTTTTGTCTTTGAATCTTCTTACTTCCTTTCTTGCTTTTGACCTCCAGACTATTAGAACAGAGTCCTTGCCTTCTCCCTCTTTCTACTTCCTGCTGCTATGCCCCAGGCTCTACAGACCCTGGCCTCCCATGGACTGAACCCCCAAATCTACAAAAACTGTGAGCAAATAAATCTTCCCTCTTCTAAATTGTGTGGTCAGTTGTTTCAGATTATATAACTGAGAATATTGACTGAAACAGGTATTTTTAATTTTAAACTCATAAAATAATACTGTTTTACTCTTTAAAAATAATATTTAAAAATTCTTCTTCTTTTTTTTTGTGATACTAGGAATTGAACCCACAGGCATTCTTCCTCTGATCTATCCTCAGCCTTATTTATGTGCTCTTTTTAAATAGAAATGTTTTTAAAATTCATGGTACATGTTTCAAACTCACATGAGCAGTGATCCTAAACTTGGTCTTTTCAAAAACTTACTTTATTAATCACTACATTCATTCACTCATTTTATTAGCCTTGGTTCCTTTTATTAGAGACAATCTGTGGAATCCAAGAGTTAGTGTTTGATCTGCTCATTATTATGGATTCCGGTGATTTTCATAAAGATTGAAAGTACCCAGAATGAGTGAAGACATGATTCTCACTTGGTGAGAGAGTAGTGGGGCAGCAGTTGAAGAAGGACATTTGGTCACATCTGTACAATACTGACTTATGTGGCTTGAATACAGCCACCAATTTGTGGGAATCATCAACATGCACTAGGCCTTGGTACAAAACAACACACTAGAGACCATCACAGTGTCCATCAACACAGAGTTAGCTAAAGAAATCATAGAGCCTCCATGCAAAGGAACACAGCATACTTTGAAACTAAGGAGAAAGATGTATGGATGTTAAAAAACTGTTATTAGAAAATAAATTTATAGAATGCCTCGTATAGTGTAAAATATTTATATGTCAAATAAGATATGTGCATATATCTTACATATGTGAGAGTGCTTATATAATATGGGGGATTTATATCCATCATCTTCAGTTAAGTCAACTTCTTTGCTTATCTAGGGTTTCTCCTTTTTCATCTGGAGTCCATCTTGTGCCCCATGTTCATAGAAGTTGATCTTCCCTCTTGAGATGGCCTGCCTTCTCCCTTGAGTCCTTCACTTTCCTAAATAAAACTCTTGCTTTTGTCCCTCACTGGCACCTGTTGAAATTCTTTTCACCAACAATGGGTGATAGCTGGCTGAGGTCTGACCCCTGTCTTCCTCTTGGCTGCTTTGTTTACTAAACATCTCAGAAATCTCAGGTAGGGAGAGAGGCCATTGAGATTAAGGGTGTGGGCTCATTGAGGTTTCAGTTTAAAACCCTATAGGGTAGAGTTAGAGATTATAAACTTTCCATGGGTGTTTTTTCTAGTTAAAAAACATTTTCTAGATTTCATGAATAAGATTGTGTATAAATGAGAAGAGAACTATTTGGTAAATATTATTTAATCTTTGAAGAGCCTCTTCTGTCATCAAGCTGTGATTATGAGGTGTCAGGGTTAAGTTGAGTTTGTGTTTATTTATTGCTATATTTATCTTCTTTGTACAGAGTCAACCTCATGTCTCCAGAGGATCCTGGGCAGCAAGATGTTTTCACTCTTTATCAGGAAGATTCCAATCTCTGCTTCTGTCAGTATAGGATTATGAATCCAAGGAAGTCTCATGTCCTTTCTGAGGATGCCATCTTTTGATTTTTATCCTTCACTCAGAACCAATGTATCATTGCCTGGGACCAGAGGCAGGGTGATGATATTTTGCTTTTTCCCTGTGTTATTGCTTATTCATTTTGTTGTTGTTTTCTAATCTGGCAATAGGAGTAGTTTCATACTCCTTCCTCTAGGTGTAAATAAATGGCTTTGATCTACCTAAGGTGGAGTATCTATTTCCCATCTCAGAATTTTTCTGCCCTTGACCAAGCTACTTATAGCACATGCTTTTATATGAGAGAAATGTTTTAAAAATGGTCAGAGATACTTATGTCACTGGCCAGTTGAATGTTCTGTCTCAGTTTTTTCCCCACCCTTAATCTAAAATCATGAATTCCCACAGGTGGAAAAAACTTCACAAGTGAGTGCAAACTCCATTATATCTGTGGTTCTCAGCTATTCTAATCTGTAATTCTGTCAAGGGGAAAAGCTGGTTCCCCAACCCAGTATCAGTGGGATCCTTGGTCTACTTACAGAAGAGAATTTCTGCCAGTTAGAGGCCGACGTTTATTTAGGAAAGTAAGAAATATATATTCAAGGGAGAATATGAGCTATCTCAAAAATGAGAGAGGCATATATGGGAGTGAAAGGTCCTCCTTTTATAATGGATTTTCATGAGGGGGAGACTGGATGAGTTATGTGAGGATGATTTAAGTCTGATAGTAAGCATTTGATTTAGGGTATTCCTGGTCTTGACCTTTGCCATCTTATCAGTAGGTATTCTTTTAAACTATTAAAGGATAGCCAACAATGTTGAGGAAATGATTATCTTGGGTGATGAGCAGAAAGATTCTTCTTACTGTGTGATCCTTCTTGTCAAAACAAATACCTCCCAGAGTGTACTCTGAGGCACTTGTAAATTCCTCAAGAACTTTTGAGTCTACAATATCTTGCAGGACAAAGGACCTGGGAAAAGTATGGGTTGAAATAGGCCATCTGCAAAAGGAACAAAAACAAATAAGGTTAATAAGATGTGGGGGGCAACAATGACCATACAAGATCTATGAAAATTAAAATAAACTTTCAACCTCTTCTGCAGGATAAATATTATAATAAACTCCAAAGTTGATCAAAGTGGGGAAACAGAGAAGTATTACCAGGAAACTAGAACCCACCAGCCCCCCAAAATTAAAGTTCATCAGCCTGAAAGATAATGATTCAAATTAGGGATTGAAATTGGGAAAAAGATTGGTTCTCCAAGACCAGCTCTGACCAATAGTAAAAGATCAGATAAAAAAGCTCAATGAGACATAAAAGCTCATCTTCTGAGAAATTCTGTGGTTATTCTCTTTCAAGGACCACCCTACTCTCTGTGTAAGGGGTATCTATTTTTGTCTTCTATCTTTCCTTGAGATAAACGCTCATATTTTTATACTCTTCGTTAGTCCTTGGACTTCATCCATCAAAATCCTCTGGACAAGAACCAATCAGAGGAGACACCCTGAACCATTTTTGGCACTCTGGATGGAACAAAGAAAGGGAATCAGTGAAGAAAGAATTTGGTTACACTTCCATATTAAAATTATATTTTCCCAGTTTATTCTTTATATCTCCTTTCTATCTGTTTTTATTTCTTCTATCCTATCTCAATTTTATATAAAGTTTGGCACTGATAAATAGGTTAAATATCAGTTTTCACTTTTACTCTTGCCTATTCTTTTCTTTTTTGAGAGATACTTCACATACTGGTCCATTTGGTAAACTTGCATCCATAGTGCTCTTATTAACATGAAAAAAGTTAGAATTCAATTCATTTTCCTGTTTTCTTATTTTAACATCAGAATAAGGCTCTCTTATGGCTCTCAGCATCCTAAATGGAAGCAGAACTTGGTTGAAAATGATTCATTCAAGAGGTAATTCCTGGAAATAATGTAGAGTGGATCAGAAATTAAGCAATGAATAAAAGAAGGCAGCACAGTTTATATCAATAAGTAGGTTGCAAATGCACAACTGATAAGCCTCTTAGAGACTACAAAACTTGTTTCTATGGTTTCCTACCTGAAAGGTAAGAAATCTGAGGCATTTATTCATTAACATTTTCTCCATCAATGTTTAAGGATAGTTTCCATGGTTATTCATTTGGAAATGTTCTGTTTAAGCTTCTCTGATTTATTTTCATAATATATATGTATTACATATATTGCATATATGTTGTGTGTGTGTGTATGTGTGTAGTGTGTGTATGCACAGAGCCATACATGTTGTTTATATATGATTGCATTCCAAAAGATGCAAAAGTAGAAATAGTCAGCCGGGTGTGGTGGCGCACGCTTGTAATCTCAGCATTCGGGAGGCTGAGACCAGAGGTTCCGGGTTCTCCGCCAGCCTCAGCTACCTAGTGAGGCACTCTACAACTTAGTGAGACTTGGTTTCAAAATAAAGAATAAAAAGAAAAATAGGGCTGGGGGTATAGCTCGGAAGTAGAACGCCCCTGAATTCAATCCCCAGTACAGAAAAAAAAAAAAGAAATAGTCATTACAAAATAATTACATCACTTTTTCCTTTCTTTTTTTATTTTTTATTTATTTATTTTTTTTTTGTGATACCAGGGATTGAATTCAGGGATTTCTACATACAAGCTACATTCCAATCCTTTTTATTTTATTTCTTTATTTTGAAAAAAAATATTTTGCTAAGTTGCTGAGGATGGCCTCAAACCTGTGATCTTATTTCAGCTTCCCAAGTATTGGGATTACAGGTGTACATTACCACACCTGGCCCATTTTTCTCCTTGAGTTAATGTCAGAATATATTTGTAGACATAATTAGCTATTACAAAATAAAATTTTTAATGTGTAGGTGTTTTAAATTATACATAAAATTATAATGTAAACATCAAATGTCATAATTTTAAAAATAACGTGGTGTGTGTGTGTGTGTGTGTGTGTGTGTGCACTAAGGATTGAACCTACGGTCATTCTACCTCTGAGCTACATATCCAACACTATTTCTTTAGTTTTTATTTGGAAACAGGGTCCCACTAAGTTGAGGAAGGACTCACTAAGTTGCTGAGGCTCGCTTTGGACCTGTAATCCTCCTGTCTCAGTACTAGTATTACAGGTATGTACCCAGATTAAAAAAATTTTTTGACTTTAATTTTTAAAAATTCTGATTTGAAAAACATCTGCTAGAATGCAGTCTTACATACCTGGAACCCAGTAAATTTTAACAATTTTGGAAGATTTCTGTATTTTCTACTTAAAGTATTTTATTTTTAGGGTCACACTCATAAGTGTTTACCACTGTCCCTGGATGGATAAATTAATTTAATATTAATTAGTATATATTGAATGAATTTTAACATTTTATATTTCAGTAGTTCCTCCTTATCCACAGGGCATGTGTTGCATATTCCAAGACTCCAGTGGTTACCTGAATCCACAGATAATATTGAACATTATAAAAGTTATTTTTAATTATCCATTCCTACATAAAATTTTTTATTTTATAAGTGAAAAACTCAGCTTCTCACCAAAGGAAACACTCTATACCTTTTTTCCATATTCAAATTGTCATTATTATTATTATTTTTGCCCTTTGGGTCAATCATTAAGTAAACAAGACAAAGACTCCAATACTTCAGTTGTCAATATGAGAAGTGAAAAGGCTACTAAGTGATAAATGAACAGGTAGCAAATAGAGCATGAATACTCTGGATGAAGGAATAATTTGGATCAGTGATAGTTTTCCTCACACTACTCAAAATGGTATATAATTTAAAACTTATTGTTTATTTCTAGAGTTTTTCACTTAGTATTTTTTTTAAAAATGATAACTGAAATCCCATAAAGTGAAACTTCATAAAAGGGAAACCACTATATGTATTATGGGGTAAGTATTTATATTAGTTTTTTATGTTTTATAGAACTCTGAGACTATGAATGTATTCTGATGACTATTTTCATTTATCTCTTAATATATCATCCAAGAATAAAAAGAAGAACTTTTCTGACTGCAACAGAATCAATTTGGTCTATTCTTCTATTGCTTGATTAATGGCCATAAAAAGAAGTGTAGCCTTAGCTGAATATGTAGTAGGAGAAGAGAAATATATCCATTATTTATAATGTGATTATTTACGTTGATGAGATTCTAAAACTATGTCATACTCAAATCATTGTGTATAGTTCTTAGACAAAGATACTTCATTATATAACTTTTAGTATTTTAATACAGAGATGATAAAGAAGCAAATCGTAGAGAGAATTTTAAAATCAATAATTAAATGCCAATACGAGTTATGTACAATGAGTCCAGATTAAAGACCATTGCATTTGATGCAGAACAGGTTACTTTTTATTTTTTTAGTTTTATGTGTATTCTATGCTAAATTAAAAAAAAATAGTGCATTGCAGTTATATTATATATTATATAACATCTTAGTGAGGTTATAGTTATAAAAGCAAACACGTACTCAGTTATTGGTATGATGCTCTTCAATCCCACTCATCCCCATTCAGTAACAGTGTGATTGACAGCGATACCTTTACACATGGGCACAGTATAACTTGAGCTATTTCTTACATTGGTTCCTTTTTGCCCCTCCTTATCTCCCTCCCCTCATTCCATTCTACTATTCTGATAACTCTCTCTTTAATTATCGAAAGTCCCTTTTGTTTCTTATTTTCTCTTTAGCTTCCACATATGGAAGAAAACATTTAACCCTTGATTTTCTGTTACTGACTGATCTCAGTGTAATCTTTAGTTCCATCCATTTTGCTGCAAATGACATAATTTTATTCTTCTTTTTGGCTGAATAAAATTGCATAGTGTGTATATAACACATTTTTGTTATCCACTCATCTGTTGACAGACAACTAGGTTGGTTCCATAATTTGGTTATTGTGAAATATGTTGATATAAACATGGATATTAATATATCACTATAGTACTCTGAATTTAATTCTTTTGGAACAATACTGAAGAATAATATAGCTATATTTTATAGTGGTTCCATTCCTAGTCTTTTGAGGAACCTCCATTCTGATTTACATAGTGGTTGTACTAATTTGCAGTCCCACCAGTAGTGTATAAGAGTTCCTATTTACCCACATTCTCATCAGCATTTGCTATTGTTTGTATTCTGGATTATTGTCATTTTAACTAGTACTTGAATGCATCTCAGTGTCATTTTGATTTGCATTTCTTTTATTGCTAATGATGTTGAATATTTTTCATATATTTATTGCTTACTTGGAGGTCTCCATGCATTTATGGTATGGAGCAATAGTTATAAAGGCGGGAGGAGTGAATCTGAGACTGGTGATGAGTTAGATATGGTATTTTATTTTCCTCTTTTGAATAATAAGATAGAAATTGAATGGCAACTAATATGGGATATTTTCGTGTTTGTTATTTTTTGAAGAAAAACATGTTCTAATACTGAAGGAAATTTTCTAGTAAATTTAGACTGTTGGTAATAGAAGATAATGAGGGGTTTAAATGCTAGGAGTTACGCTCTTGCAAGAGACACAGAGTGTGAAAACAATATGGTGTATAGATTGCTGTTACATATGATTAAGAAAATTATGACAATTTCTTCAACATTTGTAAATATAGAAAATGGATAATATATCACTACAAAAGCATAGGTCTGTGATTTGATGAATGGTGATGAACAACTAAATTCTATTTGACAAATCTTTCTTTCTCATGGAATCAAAAAGTATTAATAATAAAGATGTACAAGGAAATTGGCATATTCAAAATTTTATTTTAAAGTTAACATTTATATTGATTGCACCAATTCTATACATTATTCAAGTTTAAAAAAAGAATATTTTAAAAAAGTAATATTAATAGCTACCCTGTGAAGTAATGTCCTCTAAGCTCTAAAACACAGATTTTTTTTCTCATATTAATGCAAATTACAAGACTTTCTTTAAATACATCTTGCATTTGTCCCTTGAGTCATCCTACTGTTTAATTGTAATATTTCTGTGATTATAAAAATAGAGAATGATCAAAGACCATTCTGTTGCAGGCATAAATAATCTAGAATATTTTCATGAACTCTAAAGCAGTAAGCATAGTCATATATTCACAGAAAGTAGAGTATCTGAAAAAGCATGGTCAATGAAATTTCAATTAAAATATTATGTAATGCAGTAGTTATGGGCAATTATCAGAGAGTGACATGCGGGAAGTATTTTTCTAATCAAGGACTTTTGATTAATCTAATCACTCTTTCACTGTGCTTATGCAAATAATGTTCCCATTGGTGTTCTAATTTGAAACAACAGGTTTCTTTCTTAATGAATAAAAGGAAGCTACCAGTATAATGACAGTGTTATGGCTGAATACTGCAATCTAAAGAGCAACATGACAAAAATAATAAAGTTGATTTCTAAAGGAAGAAAATGATAGTTCATTGACAATATTTAAGCAGAGAATATTCTAGTTGCCATTATCCAGGGTCATGCAAATAAAAGACAAGGCATCCAATTTGGTACGCTGTTTCTAGTTCTGAATCTTATAAGTGCTAATTTTTTTCATCCCATCTTTACATAAATCATGTTAGAAACATAAACACATTCCTTTAAAATAACATTAATTTTATTAAATATACATTTTTTTCAGTACTTGGGATTGAACTCAGGGTCATTCTACCTCCGAATTATACCCCCAGCCCTATTTTTTATTATTTATTTTGAAACAAGGTCTCACTAAGTTGTGGAGTGCTTTACTAAGTAGCTGAGGCTGGCCGCGAACCTGGATCCTCTGGTCTCAGCCTCCCAAATGCTAGGATTACAAGCATGCGCCACCACTCCTGGCTTGCATTATTTTTTAATAGATTACCATTTTTCCCCTTCCCACATCACAACTAGAGTTAACATGTTTATCATTAAGTACATGCTGATCAAAACAAGCTAATTTCAAAAAAGCATTATAGTTATATGACTAGGTAACAGGAAACTATTCACATGAAGACATTCTAGGGTGATCTTGAAATATCTAGGCAAATCTATATCTTAGGTGCATCAAAACCAATATTCTGATAGACTTCATACCATTTAAGAATTCCTGTGCTCCAGCTCATGGCTACTAAGTTTGGATGTGGGGATATTATTAATTTCCAGTGTAGAAGTAGACAGCATTAATATAAATTTCATATCATACACAGAAACCCGAAAGCAGGTCCATTACATACAGTTTGCTTTTTCCAGTCCACAACATTAGAATAGTTCTTGCTACTTTTAGGACCTTTGTCAAAGGCTATGCAGACAATTGTGGCAGAGATCATAGGAGTTTGATGGCTTTAGCATTCACACCAAAGTTGTATGCAGTAAAAAAGTCAACACACTTCATATTATCTTCTCATTTCTGGACTTAAGCTCCCTGTTCAGCAAAATATGGAGATAAACCTGTGTTATTGAGCATGTTCAAGATGACAGACCCTTTCTATCTCTAATAGCCTTTCCACTGTCATCACCATCATACTGATGATCATTTTATCTTTCCTTCTGAGGGAATCTTTTCTCCTTCCCTTATCCCTATGTATAAAACAGATGTTTTCCAGAAATACATCAAGAAAGCAGGTAAGTTAGAATAGGATTTTTCCACTTCTGGGCCCAATGCATATTTGAGAGTTATAGCAACCTATTCCAGGGAGTACACTTCAGGCACAGAGACACATACATCTGATGCATTCGATTCATAAAAACAGTTGACTTAGTTTATTGACAAGAATACTTGGAGTGAGTGAAATCAATTATCCACTAGTTGTTTACTATCATAGTAAACACAAGAAAACTGAAGTTTGTTTTCAGGATTTTCCCATAATTTTGATTAAAAGTGACAAGTAGACAGCAGTGGGCTTTTCATTGTCTATGCAGTAGGTAACAGGAAGATCCAAGTTTACAAAAAGGCCTTTATGCTTTCAATGACCCATCAATATATATACTAAAATTTTATATAACTAACATAAGTTCTTTATATGTTTATAAAGTCAGTGATTTATCTTCTTAGTATAGATAAGTCAATCTGTATAAATCAATCTATATATATGTTTAATTTATTGTATCATGTCTCAATAAATTATGAAGACTATTCTTGTTTACTCCCGTACATGTGTGAAAATGATAATACAATACCGATAAAAACTCCACAATTATAAATCCATTTCTTATGATCTCAGGTACACTCCAAATGGATTAAACCACCCTATGTGTTTCTTTGTTGCCTATAAATTAGGTACTCTTTTAGCTTTTAGCTACAAGGTTTCTTTTGCTAAATGTATAAGGTAACAACCTCCCACCCTCCAATCTTAAAGTGAAATGGTAACAAAGGAAACAGGTTTGCCACTGAAGAGCCCCCTGAGGGAAATACTTCTGAGAAAGTGGGGTAGAACCTAGAATAATGACAAAACAGATAATCACTATTACTCTTATTACTCTTGGCAATTCAAAGGACTTTACAAAGCCATATTTGTCTGAGGTACTGCACTGATGTTTCTCCAAAGTTTTCTGGTTCCATCTATGAACTTAATATACCATACAGCTGCATAAATTCCTATTTTGGCCAATTTCAAGTAGTTACTAACATTTCATGCTGGATACAGTGTACTGGTTTCAATAGAGATAGCTTCTTTGAGGCTTCTATTAGTTGAACTGGGATTTATGCATTCAATTCATTCAACCTCTAAGACTATTCTCATTCCATAACTATACCTGTGAAAGAGAAGTTATCATTTCTTTTGATGCTCAAATTACAGTCCTATGTATATAACTCAGCATTAACTGATTTAGGTGGCTTTCTATCTCAAAATACAAATATTGCTCAGGGACTGGTTGACCTGACCGTGGGATTCTTTTTGATGGTACAGATATGTTAAATTAAGATTGTTCTGTTTATATCTGACTATAACATTTTTCATAAGAGAAATTGAAAAATGAATTATATATATGGCACAAATAGTCTCTTGTAGATGAAATAATAATGGTTTCAATATTTCTTCTGGTTGACCAAAATCTACATTTATAAAATACTATTATAATTCATTTGTGATATCAATAATAGTTTTAAAGGCAGTATTAAAATGTAAGAGAAGAAAATGAAAATTACTTTGATTTGATTAGTGAATACTGTATGCATGTTTTGAAATATCACACTGCCCCCCATTAATATATACAATAAGAACACATTAATCGAATATTTAGTTTTTATTATACTTTTATGATACACTAATTACTTGTTATAATGATGTTCAGAATGATAGAAACATATATATATACACAGCAGAAAATCTACAGCAGTCAAGAGAAGATATATTGGTATTAGAGGAAATATTTAGAAACTATCTCTAATACATTATGCCTTAGTTATTGAGAGTTGCTGAGGAGCTAAAACCCTTTTTTATTATAAGAACAATGCTTTCTTACAAATAGATGTTTTCTGTGATTATTTATATCTATTCTCTTGACTAATAAAAATCTGATAATCTCATGTGGAATAAAAGAAAGAGCAGAGTATAGGTAAAAAGCCAATACTTATAGATTTATTTAAACTCTAATGACATATCTTTGTTTAGAATAAAAATAAGAAAGACACAAAAACTGTAATTTTACCATCTTATATACTTTATTTTGTAAATTTTATTACAATTATTAACACACATTAATTGTGCAGGTTAATGGATTTCACCGTCATATATTCATACATGCACACACAGTGTATTGATCAATAATATTCATTCCACCCACCCTTCTCTCCTGATCAACTCCCAGTAGCACCCTTCTCAGTCTCTAAAAGTCCCTTTTAAACTTTTCTGTACCTTTCCCCTTTCCCCTTCCATGGCATTAGTGACCACTATTCTGTTTTGACTTTCTAGAAGATTAACTTCTTGGTTTCCATAAATGATTGAGAATGTATAATACTGGAAAACATTTGTTAATTGAAACAAACCAGATACAGCAAGATAAATATATTATTTTTAAACTATTATATATCTGATATATTATAAAATTTCATCTTTATAATATGTGAAATTTTATCTTTATAACATTCTTATGCCAAATTCTAGCAAAGGTATACAGGTGGCAGCAGTGCTGGTAGAAGCCAGTACATCAAGAGCAGAGCTTGGTGGCACATGCTTGTAATTCCAGTACTTGGGAGGCTGAGATAGGAGGATCACAGGTTTGAGGACAACCTCAGCAAGTAGTGAGACTCTCATCAACCTAGTGAGACCCTGTTTCCAAATAAAAAATAAAATTGGGCTGGGAATGTAGCTCAAAGTTAGAATGCCTCTGGGTTCAATCCTCAGTACCACACACACAAAAAAAGGAACCGGTATATCAAGACAAAATTTTTTTTCTGACTTTTTATCATCCCATATCAACACAATGTTGAAAGGGAAGAATCTATATTGTTATATTATGAACTCAAGGAAATCACCAAATGGGACCTATAAGATAGGTAATATCATTAATAAATTTGAATATTGTAAGTAGGAATAAAAATCACATTTTAGCAAGCCAATTAGAAAAAGACGACACAAAAAATATGCACATATTTAAAATTTAAAAGGCAAGCTTTCTAGAAAAACTTGATATAGAAAGAAGCAGTATAATTTCTTTTTAAAATTCCACTTGTAAAACTACATTAACAAGCAAAACACATGTCATTTAACATGTAAATTTATTCATGACTCATTTCAATAGTGATATGCCAGAGAAATAACTTATTAGACATTTGTTTCACAGAATAGTTGAATATGCTAAAATGCTACAATTCCGTATTTGCGAGTTGGCACTTGAGACAGATTCTTAAGGTTTATTTTATGAATAAAAATTAAATTAAATTTAAATAATTTATTTTTAATTTACAATAAAATAATATATATGAAGGACTCTGTAACAGATTGAAATTTTACTCTTTGTCCACACTTATAAATCTGGCTAATATTTGATTTAGAATAAATAATAATCAAATTTGTGGTTATTAAATAAATTGAGAATAATGTCATATAATGTACAGAATATTTTCATTCGTACTAATTATGTTACTAAACAAAATTTATATAGAATATTTCTTTTATTCTTTCCTTTTACTATTCCTTTCACTTATTAACATTGCATTTATCAAAGATAAGGTTTATTAAATTGAAAACAACTTGCCATGAGCTCTCACAATGAAAAGTTTGAATTTGACCTCTATTTCTGTATTTGCAGGTGTTTCTCTCACAGTTGAAATGTGTCAAAGAATACCATGACTTCTCTGAAATTTATATAAGAATGTAGATTTATCTTAATTTAAAGATAACTACAATTTTAAATTTTCATACAGCTTTTGGTCTTTTTCCCTTCATCATGACAATACGATTTTGATCTGTGAATCATTTTCTAAATGACATGGTACTTTTTTTTAATGGTACTAGAGATTGAACACAGAGCTATTCTACCACCATCACTATTTTTTTTTTTTGTTTATTTTAGTTTATGTTTTGAAACAAGGCCTCACTAAGCTGCAGAGTGCCTTGCTAAATTGCTGAGGCTAGTCTTGAACCTTCCATCTTCCCATCTCAGCCTCCCAAGTACTTGAATTACAGGCTTATTCTACCACACTGATTTTGTATATATTTTCTAAATTTATTTGAACTAAGTTTAGTTTACTAACATGATAATCACACACAAAGAGGAATGCAGGAAAAACAAATGGAAAAGAGTGACATCAGTTGCTTGTGGTTTTGTGCCCTTTTTGGAAAACAGGATAAGAATAGGCTCTCATGATTACTACACTTACGTTGGGAGGTCCTCTTTTCAGAACATACAAAGAAGAAGAATCTGCAGCTGGAGAGTAAGAACTGTAGAAATAAAAGTAATTGACTCAAGGACATTATGAACTTTAACCTGGACTACACTGCAAAATTGCAAAAAAAACACATTTTCCCTGAAAAGTGGATACCCCAGCTACATTCTCCTTATTTGACACACCTATTTGTTTCTGACCAAATTTATACCCAAAAGTGAATCATCATGAAACATACCCCTGGCAAAAGTGCAAGATGAAAATGAACCATGCAAGTGGAAAGAAGCAGCAGAAGAACAGAAGCAAAAGCCAGTACTTCTTTGAGTAAACAGATTCTTTCAAGTATAAATAAAAAAAGAGACAGAAATACAGGTTACAAGATATGTTAAGAAAATAAGCATAAAAATACAGAAAGATAAAAGAAATAAAAAATTCTGACATGGGAATATAATTCAAAAGTGAAGAAGTAAAACTAAATATGTAAGATGCAGACAAATTCGAATGAAATGAGATTACCAGTGGACATTTTCTCAGTGAAAGTATATTATTGCAGTAGTTATTAGAAAATACTTTCAGTGTTCAGAGGGAAATGCTTTTATAGTTTTAAGACTAAAATATGTGTGTTTAAATGTATAGTATAAATCGTATACATTTTCTGGAAAAATTACTTATGTATGCATTCTAGCAAACCAAAGAAGTAATCTAAGAAGAAAGTGTGAGAGGAATTAAAAATTTTTAAGCAGAAGAAAAAATTCAGGATATCAGCTGTATGAAAGAGAAATGCTGTAATCAATTTAAGTGAGAGTACTTAGCAAACTATGAGTTAAGAAGCTATATAGGAAATCAGTAAATAAATTATGTCTTTTTCTGTAACAATTACAAAGAAGAAAAGAATTTAAAAAGATAAGTATGTGAGGATAGGGGAGAAGGACTGAAATAGACTCACACTACTAAGATGATTTTGTACAAATTCATGAGGAAATCGTGAACGTTCTCTCTCATACTCCATGTGAGTATTGCATCTTCTCTTCAAATAAAAAAGACTGCTTACTTTGACCATGAATATTATTTTAAAATTGTGTTATGTACTTAAAGATATTTATATACTTAAGTTACTATAACTGTTATTTTTGGTCTTTTGGAATCAAAAGACAGATCATAGACGACTTAACCAATATTTTAACAATACAAATATAGAGAATGCATGTTATATTTATCCATGAGATAATTTGATGGTGCCGATAAAGAAGAAATTGTATATAAAATATTTCTTCAATGCCGATGAAAAGGTGATAACATATATAGTCTAATTTAGACATGACATATGTGCATTAAAGGATATTATTACAAGTATTAAAATTGCCAGTATAGATTTGCATCTCTCTGATTGCTAATGATGAGGAGTCATACATTTATTGGCCATTTGTATTTTTTCTTTTGTGAAGTGTCTATTTAGATCCTTTTCCCATTTTTTGTTTGGGTTATTTGTTTTCTTAGCTGTGATTTTCTTGAGGTCTTGGTATATCCTAGATATTAGACCTCTATCCAAAGAGTATCCAAAAAAGAGTAACTGGCAAAAATCTTCTCCCACTCTGTAGGGTCTCTGTTGAGGTTCTTGATAGTTTCCTTTGCTGCACGGAAGCTCTTCAGTTTAATGCAATCCCATGTATTGATCTTCCTTTGAGTTGCTTGTGCTTTGAGGTCTTGTTGAGAAAGTTTTTGCCTGTGCCTATGTGTTGAAGTGTTGGGCCTATGGCTCTCTTCAAGTAGCTTGAAGGTTTCTGGCCTAACTTCCAGGTCTTTGATCCACCTTGAGTTGACTCTTGTGCAGGGTGAGGAAGTGGGGTTTATTTCTCGTTTCCTGCATATGGTTAACAAGTTTTGCCAACACCATTTGTTAAAGAGGCTATCTTTTTTCCAGCGTATATTTTTGGCTCCTTTGTCAAAAATCAGTTGACTGTAAGCCTGTGGGTCTGTTTCTGAGTCTTCTATTCTGCTACATTAGTCTATGTGTCCGTTTTTTGTGGCAGTACCATGCTGTTTTTATTACTGTGGCTTTGTAGTAGCGTTTGAAGTCAGGTATTGTGATACCTCCTGCATGGTTTGAGATTTCACCTAACTCCAATCAGAATGGCAATCATAAAAGAACACGAACAACAACAAATGCTTACGAGGGTGTGGAAAAGTGGGAACCCTAATACATTGTTGGTGGGATTGCAAACTAGTGCAACCACTTTGGAAAACAGTATGGAGGATCCTCAGACGAATGGGAATGAACCTACCATATGACCCAGCAATACCACTTCTGGGTATCTACCCAAAAGAATGGAAACCAAACTATCAGACCGATGCATGTGTATCTATGTTTACAGCTGCACAATTCACAATAGCTAAACTATGGAAGCAGCCAAGATGTTCCTCAACAGATGAATGGATTACAAAACTATGAGATATGTACACAATGGAATTTTACTCAGCTATAAAGAAGAACAAAATCATGTTCTTTGCTGGGAAATGGATACAACTGGAAAACATTATGTTAAGTGAAATTAGCCAGTCACAAAGAGTAAAGAAGCATATGTTCTCCCTAATATGCAGATGCTAGGAAGAAGATGGGGCATAAGAGGGTCTCCAAATGAAAAAGGAGAGACATTCGATAAGCAAAGAAGTTGATTTAACCAAAGGGAAAGGACGGGGGCGGGGGGCACCCTAATGCACACAATGTACTTACACAATTATATCAAGGTCACTCACTAAAGTGAACTTAAGAGGCAGGGAGGGTGAGGGAGGGGGGTGGGAGTTTGGGAAGGGGTCAAATGAGAAATGTGTGCACATATGTCATTATCAATTTATACCTAACAAAGATGTATGCTTACCATGCATGAACAAAAATAAAAAAATAAAATATAAAAATTATAAAAAAGTGCCAGTACATATAACTGTATAAATATCGAAATCTAAATTAAGAGGCTTTAAATTATTATTTAAATGAGTTAATTTTTGTCTTTTAGGTCAGAAGTACAATGCTAGATGTTTAACCAGATAAATAAGACAGTAAAGCAATAAAATGCTATCTGTTTATATATTTTTTATCTAAATATTAAAAATATAAAAAATCCAAAGGGTTTATCTGTGGCATTAAAAGGGAAAATAGTTGAGCATTAAAATTTTAATTATTTCATATAAATTCTTTAATATTTATTAAAATATATAGAAAAACTAAATAAATATTAATTTGTACATTAAAAACCTATCACTGTTTTATAGGTGAAAATGTAAAGTTGATACCTTTAGGCAATAGACAGGATTAAGAGAAATTTTAGTCATCCTTTTTGATTCTCATTAATTTCCCATGCTTTCAAAAAATATTTCATTAATATGAATTTAAATGCTAAAATTTTCTAGGCAAATAAAATAAGATAAAATAAACTTTAAAGTTTACTTGTTAAAAGTAACAATTATTTCTATGACTAAAACTTTATGGCTAATAATTTTGCATTCTACAGGGCCTTTTGAGGCGAGAAAGAGGAATGCCTCATTACTGTAAGGTTATAGAAGGAAAAGGTGTTTTATTTATAGACTGGAATGCTTGCCTTTTCTTACTGCATGGTAGGGTTGATGTCAGGTCTCTGTCCACAAACACAGTATGGAAGGCACACCACCTTGTCCTTGCCGAGTGTGAGTCGAAGATAGGTTTTTGCCCATTAAACTTGGCTGGGATGGGGCACAGCTTATTTACTGCAGAAAAAAGAGATGGTCTTGTATTCACAGGCTTTACCACGGAAAAGATTGGGAATGGAAAACCAGATTCAAGAGCCAGCTTTCTCTGTAAAAGAAAAGAAAGGCAATACTTACTGCTGATTTTTTAAGCATGTAAAAATAAGACATCTAGAGACAACTTACAAGTTTGCAGGAAATTTCCATTTTTAAGAAAAGTTTTATCTTGTCTCCTTAAGAAGAGAAAATTGAAGCTCCTATGTCAATCTGAACAATGCAAAATAAAAGGCAGAAAAAGAACCCAGATGTGAGAAGGAATGCAAATCACTATGCTAAGAAGCTGAGAAAATTACTCAGCAGGATCCAAAAATAATTAGGAACTGAACGAGCATATTGGTAAAATATTAAAAGTACTTTGAAAACTTTTAAGTGACATTACATTTAGAAGATATTTTCTTTTTGGACAGTATGATGAGACTTTTCTGAAAATAGGGGGTTGACAGCTGTTGCAACATTTTTTTTTCTTTTTAAAATAAAACAAACTAAAAAGTGAGGATTATGTAAAGATTTTCTACAGAGAAAATTTTCTACAGAGAAAAGCTCCAATGTTTTGGGTAATATCAATACTAGAATAAAGTGATGAGGAAGACCAGAAATTTCAGATACACATATACTTGGTCTATCTAGACTTTAGGATTCTAAAAATCAAAGCAAAAGTGAAAACAAAGCAAAAAAATCAAACAAAATTTCCAATTATGAGTTCCACTGGGCCAAATTCTAAACATTTCCTGATAATTCATTTTCAGCAAATTTGTGGCTTTTTTACTTGATGAAGTATAAAATTTAACAGTGTTTCTTCTCTAGGCATATAAACAACTATGAAAATACCAACGCTAAATAAACCTCTGAATTTTAATGGAAGAGTAAATTTTTGATTTGTTTGTGGGTTAAAATTTGGAGTGATATTAGAACTTGTGCTGATATTTCAAAATTATATGCTAATATTTAGTTTTTCTGAATGTAGATTTCTAAACTATAAGGTAATTATTTTCCTCTATTTGAGGAGAGGCAAAGACTGGATATGGCAGAGCTGTGCCTTAAGAGAAAAAAGAAAGATACTAATAGAAATCATCTATTTCTATTAACTATGAAGGAATAGTTTTTCATATAGATACCAAATAATCTAGATAGCTCATGAATCATTTGCTTACTGTTAAATTATGGAGTCATATATTTCTTCTGAAATATATACTTTTTCAATTTTTCTCCATTTCTTCTCTAGATGCCTTTGTTGAAACTGTCAGGAAAGCCATATAGAATAGCCTTAGAACTATGCCTGTCTGAATAGTGTTCCTTCTCATGCCCCTAGAGGCCTCTATAAATATTTTTTTCTGGTAACACTTGATGCCAACACTGCACAGTTAAGGTATACAGAACCATTTTTCTTTATTGTACACTCAGTTATAGTTTACATGTGTATTTGGTGTCAATACGTCTAAGTGAAAGAAATGATATACTGAAATTTCAAATATTTCCAAATGTCCACTCTTCTGTTTCTGTTTATAAGCACTATCTAACACTTAGGAATGAATTCATATTGGGTAGTTAGTGTATCATTATCACAAGTCCTGTTCTGACCTCCAAATTTCTCACACCTGCAGTTTGGACATTTTGGCAGATTCTTGGGCTCTTTACGGCCAAGGAATTTCTTCTCATCTCCCCTGTACCCATAGACCTGTGTGTTCTGCAATCAGCTTGTTGGCACAAGACAGGTGATTCATGTTAGACTATCATTATATTAGGTTAATTATCTCTGAAGCTGCCTAGTAGCCATTTGTTTTTAAAACCTATACTAAAACAGAATAAAGATATCTCTTCCTTTTGGATTGGCAACCTGAAAAACTTTGATTATAGTGCCTAAATTATGATTAATAAGTAACATAATTCAACTTGATTCAATAGCCCAAAGTATCTAGGGAAAACATCTTTTTAATTTTCTTTTTTTTTTTTTTTTGCGGTACCGGGGATTGAACTCAGGGTCATTCTACCTCCGAATTATACCCCCAGCCCTATTTTTTATTCTTTATTTTGAAACCGAGTCTCACTAAGTTGCGGAGTGCCTCACTAAGTAACTGAGGCTGGCCGCGAACCCGGATCCTCTGGTCTCAGCCTCCCGAATGCTGGGATTACAAGCGTGCGCCACCACGCCCGGCTTCTTTTTAATTTTCTATGCTACTTTAAATCTATAAAAAATATAAGAAAATGTTATAGCACATGTATGAATATTTTGTAGCTGTTTAGAGATACAAACTCTTCAGTTGTATTTATTTTATATCACATTTTGACTTCAAGACTCTTCAGAGCTTATTATAAATTTTTAAATTTCAAATCCAAGAGAACTTGTCATAAAGTAGCACAAATAATTTTTGAAACCTAATTGCTATTGTTATTAGTTTTAATAAATCATTAATAATGTTTTATATTAATTTAGTGCAGAATTCAGAAAATTATGGATACTGAAAAGAATCTGTAAATCACAGCATCTGGAGTTATTCTTCTAACTCAAGCAGGATTAGTGGAGGTAGAATAATAAAGCCAAGTAAGTCAACACCTGGTTTCAGTACTTTTCAAAATATTACTAATCCAGTTTTATCTATATATTCTCATTTTGAAGCAAATTTTGTACTATTGTTCATTTGTAAATTCACTGAGTAAATCTGAAAGATAGAATAACTATCACCATAAAGTACATGAAAGAAAATTAAAACTATTTTTTAATGTTTATTATTTGTTCAAATTCAAATTTTTCCATTCACCTTAGAAATGTTTTTTTTTTACATTTGGTTTTTGTATGTAAACATTATATTCAATTTCTATATCTTTTATTTATTTATTTATTTATTTATTTATTTATTTATTTATTTATTTATTTTTTGGGTTCTGGGGATTGAACTCAGGTGCATTATACCTCCAAGCTATAACCCCAGCCCTATTTTTATTCTTTATTTTGAAACCGGGTCTCACTAATTTGCAGAGGGCCTCACTAGGTAGCTGAGGCTGGCCATGAACCGGGATCCTCCGGTCTCAGCCTCCTGAATGCTGGGATTACAAGCATGTGCCACCACGCCTGGCTTCAATTTCTATACCTTTTACATTCTTCCTAATTTATACAAGTTCACATTTTTTTATGCCTTTTTATGTGCAAACAGGGTCTCATTAAGTTGCTGAAGGTCTCACTAAATTGTTAATGCCCTTGAATCTGTGATCCTCTTCTCTCAACTTCCCAAACACTAGGATTATAGGCATGGGTTACCATGCCCAGCTGATAACTTTCACATTCTCTGTTTGACAATTTGTACATTATTATGCTCCCTGTGTTTCTATGTCATGATTCTGCAAAATAGTACTTGGACCCTAAGGACACCAGGCCCAATGAATTGGAGGGATAGATGCATAAAACATCTTGTTAACTTCCTATTGTATTGTCCAGGAGGCACATACAGTAGTCAGGTCATCCTGATTTTAGTTCTATAAATATGCATGATTGAGTTTAGGTTAAGGATAATTCATCTTTATTGAAATTTTTCTCATTAATCATTCATATACCAATTTAACTGATTCATGATAGATGCATAGATTCATGATTTCATAACATTTGCACAAGAGTGCCCCTTTAATTTTATCCTTTTTTGGAGAGAGTACTAGGGGTTGAGCCCAGGGGCATTTTACATCTGAGCTACACCCCCAGTTCTATTTTATTCTTTATTTTGAAACAGGTTTTCACTAAGTTCCTGAGGGCCCCACTATGTTGCTGAGGCTTTCTGTGAAACTGTGATCCTCCTGTGTCAGCCTCCCAAGGACTGGAATTACAAGCATGAGCTACCACACTGGCTAATTTTATCTTTCTTATTAAGTTTAGTTCTTGAGATTCTTCAATAAAGAACTTTCCTTCATTAGATACTCCTTTCTTTGAATACAAACTGCATAAGGAAGGTAGAATAAACTCTCTACTATTTCTTTCTTTGCATTTATTAACCTCAATAATGCTTAATTGAACTTCTAATCTTTAAAGTTGAGAAAATTTTTAATGTATTATTATAATGTATTGGCTTCTTTTATATGTATATTTTATGTATTTTAGTCCATTAATTTTTGCTTTTCAAATTTCAGCAGGCATATTTCTTAGAGACTTTGAGATTCATGGACATACATGCCCTGAATAAACTCCTCCCCTTGAGAGTGAGTGAGAACTCCAAGCATAATGGGACATCAGACATGATATTGTAAGTAGGATTTTTTAAATGAAATTAAAGTACATAATTAGTTAACTGAGATCAACACCATGTGTGCCCCCAAAAGGCAAACACTAGCAGTAAACACTGGAAGATGGAAAGAGGGAAGGAAGGAAGGCAGGAAGGCAGGCAGGAAGGAAACCTGTTATAATTAAATATGAAGATACCTGGCAAGATGATAAAAGAAATGTTTAGCACCTGAGAGCAGTTTCCAAAAAAACAACCAACAAAGAAATAGGCACATCATTCTATAACAGAAAGCAACTTAATTCCACCAACAAACACTAAATATGGAAGAAACCAACAAGCCTCAAATGAGATTTGAGACCCAGTTAGCACATCACAAGAGGAGTATCCATCTTGAACAAAATATTGATAAAAATGACATACATTATTATGATTTGGTATGAAGTGTCCCCCAAAGTCTCATGTGTTGAAGGTTTGTTCCCCAGTGTAGCAGTGTTCAGAGATGAAGCCTTTGGGAAAAACTTTGGATTGTGGGCTCTAACCTCACTAGTGGACTAATGCATTGATGAATTAATAATTTGATTCCATTTTGTGGAGGTGGTAGAGACTGTAACACGTGGTGCCTTGTAGGAGGAAGTGGGTTTCCGGGGGAATTCCTTTGGTGGCCATATCTAGTTCCTTCCATCCTCTCACTATTTCCTGGCTGCCAAGCAGTGAGCGGTTTTCCTTTTCAACATCCTTCTTCCATGATATTTCTGCCTTACATCCAGTCAGCCATGGACTGTGAGCCAATAATAAATCATTTCTCCTTTAAGTTGTTTGTAATGTATTTTGGTCCCAACAGTGCAAAAATGAAATAGAATTTCTACCTCAATTTTTTGAACTGCTCAGAGATACTATCTTGTGATCCTGGATATCAAAAGGGAACTGTCTTTTTTTTTTTTTTTTTTTTTAGGCTAAATGTGATTTGTTTGGGGTAGTCATTTTCTTTGCACACTGCTGTGAATTCAGTTACCATGTGTGATGCATTTTTTTGTGTTAATGCTACCAGTATCCTCCAGTTTCAAGGACTTTTATAATTAAGATTGTTAGAAGCAACACTCCTTTTAATGTTTTTTTCACTGATTCCTTTTCATAGAAAAAACCTACTCCCTTGAATGCCTGGAATTTTTGCTTTGCTGTCCCTTGGTTTTTGTTTACTACTGGTACTATCTATCTCTAAAAGAGAATCCACAGTCTCCTTAGAATGAATACACCATGATGGTGTAGCTCAGAGATATAATGCCACTGAGTTCAATTTCCAGTACCCTTTAAATATTATGTTTATATATTATTATTCTATTCATTTTCATTTGTGACATATGCTGTAAAAACATTTTTTTTTCTTTCAGAATTGGGTTGTAAGTAAATTTGGAAGGTTTTCACCTGTTTTTCTTCTTAAGAATTACTATACACATAAGATATCTTTTGTGATTATCTCCTGAGAGTAATTATTATTTATCAGAATGATGGATATTTGTGACATACATTTATGATTTTACTATATGTTTCCATTTTCTAGTCAAGGTAAGATTTACCTGCCTACATGTATAAAACAATTACAGAAAAATAAGAGAATGTCATAGGCTTTATATAGTTAAGTCATTTAAATGATGAATGTCAAAGAAGCAGTTTCATTTATGAATTTTATATCTTAATGCATAAGGATTCATAGATTCTACAAAAGGAGCTACAGTGGAGCAAGAGAAGAAGGGTCTGTTAAGATTTTAGAACTGAGATATATTTCAAATTAATAGAAGTCTTGAGAAGTAGTACTAGAAAGAAGAAAATAGTAAATTGGATGCAGTGGTACATGCCCATAATCCCAGTACTTGGGGCCCTGAGAAAGGAGGATCACAGGTTGAAGGCCAGCCTCAGCAACTTGGCATGACCCTGCTTGAAAACAAAAATAAAATGAGCTCTTGGTATAACTCAGAGGTGGAATGCATATGATTTCACTCCCCAGTACCAAAAAGAAAATAACTAGGAAGGAAGGAAGGAGGGAAGAAAGGAAGGAAGGAAGGAAGGAAGGAAGGAAGGAAGGAAGGAAGGAAGGAAGGAGAAAAGATTAGATAAAAATATGGATACAGATCTGGACAAGATGATGCAAACTTATAATCTCAGTTACTTCAGAAGTTGAATTTTAAGAAGAACTTATATGTTCAAATGTATCAGTCTTTCATAATAATCAGAGATCATTTTTTATAATATGTATCTTATTTATTTGGCTTTTGTATATTTCTGTGTATTTATTTAAATGGTCATTCACATTGAATTGTTCAAATATAAGGAAGAAACTTGCTAAAAATAATTTTCTAGTTAAGAATGATAAGTTGTATATATCTATTTTTGAGTTTTGCATATTATTAGATGAAAATATATATTTTTTCACTTTTTATGGCTCTGTAGATTATAAATTTGGTGAGGTATCTGTTCAAATCTTTTGCCCATTTTTTAAAATAGGCTTTCATTTTATTAGCAATGAGTTTTAAGAGTTCTTTATATGTTTTGAATATTCTTTTATCAGATATGTTTCCATATATTTTCTCCAAATTTAATCTTATTTACTTATACTCTTGAGAAGTGGAATTTTTCATTAAAAATTGTATTTATCCATTCTTAAAATTCTGGCCTACTGTAATTAAAGAAGTAAATATCATTATATATCATTAAAGAAGTATATATTATTTTCTACTTCTATTATCCTTACCCAATGTTCCTCACATTATTTTTCACCAATGACCGACTACCTCTTAAATCAGGAATTATGGAGATTATCACAAAGAAGTTACTGAGAACTTTCTTCTTATGTTCCTAGTATTTGAATTAAAAATATTTATAATACAAATATTTGTTTTTAAACTTGTAAAATAATTGTCAAAATTTAAAGTAATTTTATATGTTAAAAAAAGAAAATATTTTGGAATGTGTTTCTGTGGTATTGGGGATTGAACCCAACGGCATTCTACATCTGAGCTACACCCTCAAACCTTTTTATTTTTTATTTTGAAATGGGGTCTTGCTCAGTCTTTGAGGACCTTGCTAAATTGTTAAGGCTGGCCTCAGACCTGCAATCTTTCTGCCTCAGCCTCCTAAGTACTAAGATTACAGGCATGCACAACTACAACTGGCAAAAGTAAACATTTAATAACACTCACTGAAGTTTCTCATTGTTATTACATTATAGATTTCCAATCTTACATCTATGTGGCAAGAATAGTTTTTGAAATGTCATCTGGATGTAATTCAGAAGTAATGGTGTATACTATGTTATGAAGCATGAAAGTATTTGCGAGCAACTACATGCAAGAATAATTTGTGTTACATTTAAGTACTTCCATATACAGTATATATAGCAATTATATCATTACAATATCCAGTAACTTCAGTACAATGTAAAGGTCTATTTGGCTAATTAACTACTAAATTAGTCATAGCATTTTTCAAAAATTGCATACACAGTCTAGGTTATGAAATATAAACATTAAACACTATCCCTCCTAATTTTCCAAATAAAATACTTTGATGAACTTTTACAAGCAAACCTAATGTCAATACATGAGAAGATTTTGCATTGTAATTTTTATGTAATACTATTTCTGCAATTGTTTACTAATTATAGTTTTGATTCCCAGAAAATATGGGACATAATTTAGCCTTTTTTAAAACTTTAATTATGGTTCTCAATTACTTTTGTCTTTCACAGCTTCATGCAGTTCTTATAATATCATATTTAAATGGATATTTGTGATCAAGAAATGATGGAATAGCTGGATGTGGTAGCATCCACCTGTAATCATAATAATTGGGAGGCTGAGATAGGAGGCATGTTTGACACCAGTATCAGTAATTTAGAGATTCCTTGTTTAAAAAAAAATAAACGGGAGAAGTCAAGATGGTGAATGAGGGAAATAGCAATTCTCAGTTGCTCTGAGACTTAGAACTCAATCGCCGTAAGGACAGCTTCTTGATAAGAGAAGAAAAGTAGGGAAAAATTGAACAAAGCAATAAAAAATTGAAATGTGGTGGAATCAAAGACAGAAGACAGAACAGAGGAGCAAAATGCCCCATGCACCTCACCTGGGGCATGGTGGCAACTGTAGCAGCTTCATATTGACCAGGCTGTGGTAACATTTCCTCATATATTTATTGGTAATTTGTATTCTTTTGTGAAGTGTCTATTTAGATCCTTTGCACATTTTTTGATTGGGTTATTTTTCTTAGTTTCTTGAGTTCTTTGTATATTCTAGATATTAGTCCTCTAGAGGAGTAGCTGGCAAAAATTTTCTCCCACTCTGTGAGCTCTCAGTTGAGGTTCTTGGTACTTTCCTTTGCTGCACAGAAGCTCTTCAGTTTAATGCAATCCCAGGTATTGATATTCTGTTGAGTTGCTTGTACTTTTGGGGTCTTGTTGAGAAAGTTTTTAGCTGTGCTTATGTGTTAAGTGTTGGGCCTATACCCTCTTTAGCTGGCATTTCAAACAGGTCATTTTTCTTTAAGCCTTCTGTGAAACTTTAGTCACATACCTGTTACCTGTTTAGAACACTTATAAGCATTTAGTAATCAATCTTAATAGTTATTTATGTGCATATCTGTCTTTATTACAAGGTAAGAAATTTATTAATTCATATTAAATCAGGTTAGAATATTCATAGCCTGACAAGGATCAGATGCTACATATATCAGCTGATATAAAATGATAATAGTAAATAGATAAGAGTTTTATATTTCAAATATAGAAATTATCTTATTTTAATAAAAATACATTTGTCTTGTCTTTAATATTAAATATATTTCAATAGATAAGATGTATATATAAACAAAATATAGAATCAAGCACTGTAGAACTATGGCATACATCAAAAAATAGGCAGATATCCAGCTAGGCGACAACTAAAATGAGTAGAGAATTTTCATGTAAAGTAAGATTATAGACCCATAAGTACACACACACACACACACACACACACACACACACACACTCACACACACACACATACACGAATGCACACATACATACCACACATGCATACTAATGAGGTTACTTTATTTGACTACAGTATCATTTAAGCTTTTAAGCAAAAAACAACTAAAAATTGGTAATATGCTTCCTTTGTGAATTTGAAAATTTTCTGTTCTTTTATTTTTGTCTTTTAAGACATAGGCTTCTTTTACTCTCAACACATTCCTGTTTATATTAGTATTTGTTTAAAATAATGTTTAGAATATATGCATTATATAATAAATAATAGAGTAGAATTTTTATTTGGAATATCACACATTCTATTACTTGAAATATTTATCACAGAATTCTCTCCTTACTCTATTTTCTTTACTTTAGCAGGAATACTTTGTATCATAAATACCATTTCTGAGAAAATATATAGGTTAAAAAGAATGGTGGGTAGAAACAACCAAGGTTATGTATGTGACCTCAGCCTTTTATTTTATTTTAATTCTCTTTGTCATGATAATTAATAGCTGTAAAAATGAATAGTATTATTACTTTTTATAATGAAATCAAGACGGTTTGATAAGAATATGGAAATGCATGACATTTTGTGACAGACATTTGTCTGGTAGTCTTTATTCTTTCCTGTTTCAGAAAGTGTATTACATTATTTGCATATTTAGTGTAAAGCTAATAGGTTTTCTCTTTGACAAAACTCTTTTGGTAATTTATCCATAATTGAATTGGGCTCTTAGTTGGTATCTCGTGTACATGTGAGTTTATGTAGTTTAGCAACCTTGTATTATATTGCATGGGTTACTGCTTTAAAACATTATCCACCAAGGAGATAAATGTCAAGCTCAAGAAGTTCAGATTCATAATTAAATCATTCACCTTCCTCCTCATACATGGTGCATATCAAATGGCCCTTTCAGTTTTAACTAATGTAGAGTTGCTCTATTTAATTTGACTAGCTTTTTCTTAACTCCAATATAACTTATTTGATAGACATCTCTAGTCTTCAAAAATGTTAGCAAATGTATTGCATTATGTTTTTCTTTGGGGGTCATGTGATAAACCTCATGTATATAATATTTTTCAGGTGTTTGTGAGTGTATTGTCCATTAGCAATGACCGTACCCTTCAGCAGAATGCCACATTATAGTTTAGGAATTATTTTAAAATGAGAAAATAAATATAAACTGAGAA
Source organism: Graphiurus murinus (assembly GCA_004027655.1). NCBI lineage: Eukaryota > Metazoa > Chordata > Mammalia > Rodentia > Gliridae > Graphiurus > Graphiurus murinus. The sequence goes on along the minus strand of PVLC010002445.1, from coordinate 22,503 downwards.
ATACCAGTAGTTTTGTAAAGCTGTGTAGATATTGTTTCATATATTTCAGTACATTGTCACTATACCGCATAATAATATTCAAAGTGATACATTCATATATGTACACAACACCTCTTGGTGTGTATGCAAATCTGTGACTTCTTTTTATTTTTATTTTTGGAACTAGGGATTGAATCCAGGGACCTTTTACCTCTAAACTACACACAAGCCCTTTTTATTTTTTATTTGAAACAGGATCTGGCTAAATCACTGAGGTTCTCTCTAAGTCGCTGGGGGTCTTGTTAAGTTCCTGAGACTGGCTTTGAACCTGCCATCCTCATGTCTCAGACTTCCAGGTACTCAAATTACAGGTATATGCCACTATGTCTAGCTCAATTCGAGTTCTTTGGAATGACCTATACATTTCAATCCTCACATATTTTAATAATTCTGAATTCTAGAATATGAGAAATATAGAGTTATTCCCTTTGGCTTGAAAGTAAAGCCTTTTATGAAATGCATACAAACTATTTTTATAAGGCATTGATAGTCTCATTAAAACTATTTTGGAATAAGCTACAATGATCTGGCCTTGAACCTGTGGTACTCTTGTCTTGTCCTATTAAGTTCTGTGCCTATGGTCCTGTTCCATGGTGCCTAGCAAAGTCAGATATTGAATATATTTAAATAGGTTTACAAGTTTTATCCAACATGGGAAACTTGGCATGAAGCACAAAATGTGTATTGTCTATATATTTTTCTCCCTAGGTATTGAATACATTTAAATAGGTCATGAGTTTTATCCAACATAGAAAATTTGGCATGAAAGAATACAATGTGTATTTTCTATGTATTGTTTTTTTCTAGAAACTGTTTCTTCTTAACTCCATAGAATTAGATAAATCCAGCAGTCCTATGATCCTGCCTTTCATTTCATAAAGATGTCTATAAGACCCAAACTGGCTTATACCTTTATACCATCCCATCTCCTTCTAGTGATAATGTTGGGTTATGGTTAAATAACTGAAGCAGGACCACAATTATTTTTCTGATTGACAGTGTTAAAGATATCATATGCTTGAAGTAACAAAATACATTTTCACACTGTGGAATGGATCATCTAAGAAACCAATATAGAAAAAAGCAGAATTTATGGGGAGAGAAGTATCAGATTGTGAGAACATGTGTGCATGTGCATAGTATATGTGTATCTAGAGCATACACAGTAGTATATCTGCAATATTTACTAATTGGGAGGTTAAAAAAGGAGGATCATGAATTTGAGGCCAGCCTAGGCAATGAGAATCCCCTCCCCCAACCCAGAAAAAAAGTTTAGAAGAAGAATAAAATGTTGACTATATTTTTGTTATTCCATTCAGGCTGCCATAAAAATACTATCAAAATTTATTTCTCATAATTCTTGAGGCTTAAAAGTACAAAGTCAAGGCACTGGTACATTCAGTGTCTGATGAGGCTACCTTCCTTATAGATGAAGATTTCTATAAACTTACATGGTGGAAGGCAAAAACACACTCCTTGGGACTCTTTAGGATAACACTAATTCCTCTCACTAGTTAGTTTTGCTTTATTTTGTATTTTCAGAAGTTGATTTGAGTGTTTTTAAATATACATTTATTGGTGCATTGTAATTATATGTCATAATGAGGTTCAGAGCTTGGTACATTTCCCACTAAAAATGCTACCCTGCCCCCTCCCCTTCCCCATATATACTGCTGAGATTGGTATTGATAACTTCATATGTGTAGCATTATTTGAACTGTATTCTTCATCAAGTGTCCTTTCACTCCCACTTCTCTCCCCTAATCACCTTGCACTATTGGTATCTCTGCTTTTTGGGGGGCTTTAATTCATTTAGTTTTAATATACTTTATTGGTGCATTGTAGTCTCACATTAGAATATAGTTCAGTGATAGAGGCATGCATGCACACAGCACTTGGTGAACTTTCCCCTGGGTCCTCTCCAATTGCTCCCCTTCCCTATACATGATATTAAGATTGACATTAATGATTCCATTTGTGCATATAACATCAATGGAAGTATTGCCTTCACTAATTATCTCTCCTTAGAACTTCCTTAGACCCCTCCATTGCTCTAATGGGGTTTCTCCTCCATTATCTAAAGTCCCTTTTATGTCCTGACGTCTACCTAGTTTCTGCATATGAGAAAGAATATATGATCCTTCACTTTCTGTGACTGGCTAATCTCACTTAACATACTCTCCAGGTCTCTCCATTTTCCTTCAAATGACATAATTTTGTTCTTCTATACATTCAAGCATCAGTGGTATAGTTGTTTGAATTTTTAATAGTTATTTTAGTAAACTTTAATAATGAGATTCCTCATGATATAATTAACTTCCAATGACCTAACCTCACTGGCAATTTGGATAAAAACATATGAATCGAGGGAGCAGATAAATGCCATATAAATTAAAACCATTTTAAATAGAGCTTGCCAGTTTTGTTTTATTGTAGTAAGAACATTTAATGAGAGATCTATTCTCTTAACAAAATTCAAGTACGCCATATATTATTGTTGAAAATCTGCATCCATTCACATTCTTACAGCTTTAATCTGAAAAACTGATCACATAGCATAGAGAAAAGATTTATTTTTCTTACAGTTTTGGGTTCAACCCATGTGAGGCTGAGGACCGTGGATCTCAGGGTGTAGCAATAGGAAGCAAAGATCAGAAAAGCAAAGGAACTGTGCTCCTCACAGCATGGATGCCAGAAGCAAAAGACCAACCAGGGAGAGGAGGAACTACTCATAACCCCTAAGGCCACACCCCCCAGGTCCTTCCTTCTCCAGCCACACCTTACTGGCATGGGTCACCACTTATATAATTCCATTAAAATGGATTTATCCAGTTCTGGAATTACAACCCTCATGACTCAATTATATAAACTTAAAACACCCATTTATACGTTCTTCAAGGGACCATTCTATATCTAACTATAGCAACATAAGTACAACAATGTTGTCCTCAAGATCTGTAATGCTTATTCATATTGTTTGACTCTTTATGAATTTTTTTAATAACTCCTAATTTCCTCTAATTCCCAATTGTTGAGACCTACCAGTATATTCTTTAATTCTATGAATTTAAACATTTTAAGTATTTCTTATAAATGAAATCATGCAGTATTTATTTTTCTATAATCAGCTAATTTCATTTATTATAATGTCTTCCAGGTTAATCTATGTTGTCTTATATTTCAAGATATTCTTCCTTTTTTGAGGTTGAATTGCATTTCACTACATGCATATTTCACATTTTCTTTATTGACTCATCTATCAATGGATATTTGGGTTATTTCCATACCTTGGCTATTGTAAATAATACTACAATAAACCTGAGTGTAGATATCTCTACAAAGTTCTATATTAACATTTTTAGATAAATTTCAAAAAGCAAAACTGCTGTATCTCTTGGTAGTTATATTTCTTTTGTTTTTTGAAGAAACTCTGTAATGTTTTTCATGGCAGATAAATTTTAGTTACGGAACAATCCCTCAACAGTATGACCACCACTTGCATAGATACTTATGTATTTATGTACATATACATACATAACTACCTTGACAGATTGAGATTGTATCTCATGGTGTTTTTGTGTTCTGTTTTGCATTTTCCAAATTTCTACTAATGTTAGGCATTTTTCATATACTTGTTAGTCCTTTCAATGTCTATTTAGAGAAATGCCTATTCAAGTGCTTAGCCATTTTTGAATTAGGTTGTTAGTTTATTTACTACTGTATTGAAAAATTTCCTTATATGTTTTGAAGATTAGGTCTGTATTATAATTATAATAAGCAGTTATTCTCTCCCATTTCTTAGCTTGCCTTTTTACTCTGTTGATTATTTCCTTTGCCATGAGGTTTATAAAGTCCCTTTCGCTTCCTTTTATGAACAAATATTTTTGCTTTGTGTTATTTTATATTTTTCAGAAGTTGATTTGAGCAACCTTTACTAATAAGATTCATAGTCCCAATTTGATAAAATGTTTTAAAGTGTATCTAAAAATGAAATGATGCTAACAATATTATGGCATTATATAAAGTACAACTCTACTTCATGAACACTGACTTAGTTTGTTTCTAAATGTCACTAGTAGGAGAAAGAATATTTTTGCTTCCAAATGTATATTATTTTAATTTTTCTTTCTTTAAAAATTCATTAAAATTTTAAAAATAATCTTAAAAATAACACACATATAGAAACATTAAGAATGTACTTTGTATTAAAACTAAAAAAAACCCAAAAAACAAAAAACAAAGAAATAGGTCAAAACAAATTAAAAAAGAGAGAGAGAGAGGAAGTACAACTTCTTCTGTATGCTTTTGAAATCATGGGAAGACTACCAGAAAGAAAAAAAGATTCAATGGACTAAGACTCTCAATGAGGCTGGTGTGGTGGCCTATGTCTATAATTTCAGTACTTGGGAGGCTGAGAGAGCAGGATAGCAGGTTCAAGGTCAGTCTCAGTAATTTAGCAAAACTAAGCACACAAACGAAAAGGGCTGGGATGTAGCTCAGAGGTAGAATACCACTAGATTCAACAGTACAAAAATAAAAATAATAATGTTCTCAGTGAGAATAAAGAAATAATTAATGTTTGAAAATATGTCCTAAAATATGTTGGTCAACACATTTTGACCACTTTAAACAGAAAACATTTTCTATCAGTAGGTGATAAGAACCTTTATCAGTGCTTACATAAACATCATGTGATAAAACTTAAATACAGGAAAGCTTTTGCAAAAGCCAGCTTCATTTATTTCCAGAAAAAAATTGTTTTGCCAGGGATTGTCACTGAACTTTACAGTGACTTGAGGAAAATGTGCAGCTTTCTGTCTGTAAAAGAAAGCAATTGTTGGAAATCTTATTTTTCTATCTTGAAATTTGAGACATCAGGAGCAGAGGTAAACCCATCAAGTGCATTTTAGCACCAGGTGTTTGTTTAGCTTCCCATTTAATTGTCTACTTGTTGTTTTCCACTTGAAAGATTTTTTTTCCTCAAGTGCTTTGCCAAGTACCCAATGTATTTTCAACTTATGGTCGGCTCTTGATTATCTCCTGGGATTAGAACATTATAGATTACCTATAACAAACCTTGCTTTTCAGAATTTATTGACATTGCTATCTTCTCCACTTGCAATTAAGTCATTTCCTGACATTTGTGCTGCTTATCCAGAGCTACTAAAGTTTAAGAGTAAAACTAATTTCTGACTACATCTATACATTGTAATTAACTACCAACCATCATATTTTAACAAATTTTTCAATTTAAGAATTTTGTTTTTTTAATATATGAGGGGATATGTACATGTATACATCTGCAAAATCTATACATGAAGGTAGATCTCATAAATCAAAATGCTTGTTATACTCAGTTCCAAACAATTATATGCCAGAATGATGTTTATCACTGAGGTGACAATCACACAGATTCAGCGAAGATAAATTGTATAAAGTCTCTTTCATGTTGACTGGTGTGAGAATATGAGAGGATTGCAAGGGATAGCTACTTTGATTCTTCTCTCAAAACACCTTTCCCATTGACTAGCTGATTTAAAAAAATTTTTTTAAATATGTGTAGACATTCAATACAAAGAACTGATACCAAGAAATATTTTCCCTAATGTGAATAAATGTTTACCTAACAAAATTCTAAACCCTTGCATCTGACACATGCAAAACAGAAATAAAACATACATCATCTAGTTTTACACTTACCCACTTCCTAAGAAATTTATAATCCTGTAGCTAAAATCAAGTCCCCAGCATTACTCATAGCCATATTGCTCGCTTAAATCTCACCTCATCTATCTCAGTGGGAAAATTCCATCCATAGCCTCTTGTTTTATTCCCCACCATTTCTGGGGTTACTACTATTTGTTCCTGTACAAATATTACATGTTCCACACAAACCAATAAAACTGCATAGGGATTATATATTTATATTCTGTCCTTTCGTGTGATACCTTTTTTTTTTTTTTCAGTGAATTATAACTTCTCTCTTAAGTCTTCTACACCCAGTAGTTCCAAAGTAGAAAGACCAAGAAGAGGCCAAATACAGCAGCCTGCTCACAAATCATCACTGAACTGGAACTTTCTGGAAACATATACAGATCCAGGACAGAGAGCCCTTTCCCATTGATTCAGTAACACTCCTAAAGTCCACATAAAAACATTAATGACTCAGATTTATGTTAGATAGAGGCCTAATAAAATTAATGATATATTAAATTTCACATACATATTTATAGAGAGACATACATTATATATGTGAATATGGCTATATTAAATATACAAAATATTTATTTATATTTATATTTAACAAATTTATTAAAATTTTTTTCAATTTAAGAATTTTGTTTTTTTAATATATGAGGGGATATGTACATGTATACATCTGCAAAATCTATACATGAAGGTAGATCTCATAAATCAAAATGCTTGTTATACTCAGTTCCAAACAATTACATGCCAGAATGATGTTTATCACTGAGGTGACAATCACACAGATTCAGCAAAGATGAATTGTATAAAATCTCTTATAGAGAGACATACATTATATATGTGAATATGTCTATATTAATTTATTTATACAAAATAATTTATATTTATATTTAACAAATTTTTCAATTTAAGATTTAAGAATTTTGTTTTTTTAATATATGAGGGGATATGTACATGTATACATCTCCAAACTCTTTGTTTATTTATACTCTTTATTTATTTTATTTATATTTATGTTTATATTTAATTTATTTATACAAAATATTTACATATGCATGTGTATATATTTATTTTATGTAAAAACATATAAACAGTCATAGTAATATGTGTTTAGAGCTTAACTGGTGGTGGACATTATATTTTAAAAGTGTTGAAGGTTGACAGTGTTTTTTTTTTAATTCACAAAAGCTTCAATAAAGGGAAAAGGTTTATGTAAGTGGAGAGAGGGTTGAAAAATAGCATAAATGTATCAGTGTTTGTTGAGGTTGGGGTAATTTCTCCTGATGTAATACATAGTATGGGAAATTTTCAGTGCTCAAGTAGTTGAGAGAATAATCCAGATTTCTAAAATGTCAATCTCTAAAATTGATCTCCCTCTCCATCCTGCTCTCTCTTTTTTAGTTTTCCCAATTTCCTTTCTCTTTCTAAACATATCTTCATTCCTACTAACATAACCAACCTCTTATGCTCTTTGTCCATCATTCTTGCTGATGTAAATTATTATTTCCTATGAAGATGAGACTATGTGAAAAACTAGTTTGTCAATGTGCTCAATATACCATATTCTGTGAGTTCTTACTATTCCAACCCCAAATCAATGCCTGAACCCTACTAGAAAGATTCAAATATAATTATTCGCAGATTTCAAAGCCTAGGCATAAGTCTCTGTTACTCTCAAGGCTAAGTGCCGTGCTCACGCAGCTGTCTTCCTTTTTTCATAAAGGATGTGGTGCACTGGCATCTGGGTGCTTGTTGTCAGCCTATTTTCTGACTGAAGAATTTTGAAAGTTGGCCAACTTTCTTTCAGTTTGTCCTTTCTCTGTCCTTTTCAATGCAAGTTGGCAAGTCTGATGTTACCAAATTCTTGCAAACTCTGTAGGTTTCCTGTATATGTCACAGAGATTCAATCCATTAAAGACATCTCTCTCCATACCTTTCCTAGATATGCTCATCTGTATTCTTGGTTCTTCCAGATAACTCTGTGAGATCTATAAATGGCATGCCTAACCTCTCCCACAAGCCTTCTTACTGCTTCTGAGGAACTAGAAAAAGATTTTCCAGCCATACCTTTACTATCCTGAAAGTGTTCTGGATACTAGAAAGAAAAGTTGTATTTAAAGGAGAGGAACAAGCTGGGCGTGGTGGTGCACGCTTGTAATCCCAGCATTCGGGAGGCTGAGACTGGAGGATTGCAGGTTGGAGGCCAGCCTCAGCTACCTAGGGAGGCCCTCCGCAACTTAGTGAGACTCGGTTTCAAAATAAAGAATAAAAAACAGGGCTGGGTGTATAGTTTGGAGGTAGAATGCTCCTGAGTTCAATCCCCAGTACCACACACAAAAAAAATAATAAAATAAAAATAAAAATAAAGGAGAGGAACATATATTTGTTCTTATTACAAAAAAAAAAACTTACTGATTGGGACAAAATGAAAATAATAAAATTATTAGAAAATCCAATTAATATAGTCTTATGTACTCTAAAGAAATCCAATTATGAAAATAAAAAAAAGAAAGTCTATCATTACATGATACTTAGGAAAGGTCTTTTTGTATGGTTTAGTTTTAAACAGACATCTGAAAAGTAGAGAAGACAGTAATGAATATTTGGGAAAGAACATTTCATTAGGTGAGAAGAAAACATTTGAGAAAGCCATAATTGCCTTGATACGGATGTATTCCATCAGTTGGTATGACTGTAGAAATAACAGTTCGAGGTCAGAGGAAAGTAGTAGACTGGAGAAACAAACACTGAGTTCTGAAGGGCATTATAAATCGTAGTAAAGATTTTGAATTACATTTGATATATAAAGATACTAGGGTGTTGAAAGAGTGATAAATATTGATCTAATTAATAAAAAGTCTTCCACTGCAATGTGGAAAATATATAAAAGGAAGAGGTGAATCATGAAGACTAGTTTGAAGCCATTACAGTGGAATACACTGTTATTTTAATAAGAAATGAGAAAGGATACACATTTCCCCCCATATGTCACTCCTCTTGCATTTTCACAAAATAGAAAAATATGCTATCTTCAGATTTAACAGTTTCTCTTTATTCTACGAAAACCAGGGTAAAAAATAAATGGGTTTAGTATTTTTAAATTAATAAATATAGAAGAAAGATACAAGAATTATGGACATCTTTCCAACACAAAGGACAAAAAATGTGTTAAATTGATTGCGTTACTGGTTATAACCATTTGCACTTGCCTATGTCTATACCCTTTGGCACATCACTTTACAATGCAATTTGAAATGGACAGGGTCTTCTGAACTACACATGGACTCTGAACTCAATCATTTGATTCATTTAGAAATGCTAACAAGCATGACACAGAGATAAGGAAGATCACTTGATTATTTCTGCTCCTGCTCTTGCCCTCTGCTGCCAGCATTAAGAGAACATTTCCAGGTTAGTATAAGATGAAGTACTAGACATATATGGATGTGTCATGAGACCCCAAGTGTCTTTGCCTATGACATCATAGATCAACAAAATTTTAACCAACACCCCAATGACAGACCTCCTAAACAATCAAGCATGCATCAGCTAAATTGCTTAGATTTCTGAGCTAATAATATATTGCTTTATCCCACTGAAGGTTCCTTATTGTTATGAAAGATAATTGTGCAAATATATAATGAATATATATGGTAAGGATATGTGATCATCTCAAATAATTTCATCTAGGACACTTCTCTGAAAGTACATTCATTCATTTTGAGCATTAGAATTTGGAATTCTCAGGAATTAAAAGTATTGAAACCAGATAGGTTTATGGATTACAACAGCAAAGAGGATTACTTTCTTATTTTTCAATTGGAATCCTGGAGAAATTAAGTCTGACGACATGAGAAATCTCTAGGATATACAAATCATCCAAGAAATGGATAGAATATGACTCCAAGCTTGTAAATATCCACAACACACTCTACTATTCTCTTCCCTTCATAACCAACACCTCTCTTCATCTCTTACACATACTTGTAATAGACACTGAGGTTTTTGTGAGTCTCGAAGAGGAACATGAGAAATACCATATGATACTGGTATAGTTTGCCTAAAGTTTCATGTGCAAGCTTAATGTAGGGCTGTGAACAGGGTGTATCTAAAAAGAGAAAAAAAAACAGATAGCATATTGAATATTCCAGTAGTAAATGAAGTAAAGATAGAGACTAAAGTCTAAATACATAGAACAGAAGAACATACCCATGACCTACAGTATAATCTGAGATAAAGGAATTGTCAGGTAATTCTAGTAGACTAAGTAGAAGCCGAAAAAAGATTGATTAAAACTGTGATATACTAAATTATATCAGAAGTGATTGTTAATTTGAATGAATCTGAGTAGGTATAGTGTTTATTTTCTGAGTATTGATTGTGAATAAGAAACTCCAAGAAGTTGTATAGTTATGGAAAAAAAAGTCTGTTTCTATACATCTGAGTCTCTGTAAATGAAACTAAAAGCAATGCCAAGGATAAACTATTATTATCATAATTATGAGCATCTTTTACACCAATAAGTTTATGTAGATGTTTGAATTGGAAAGAAACTCAAGAAAATCAATATAAAATTAGAGAACAACAGAACATTGTCTACTAATCAAACATATACTTTATCACAACATAACTCTTTACTCATTTTTGTTAATGAACCAAAAATAATCAGCAATTTAATTCATCAAAATACTGATCATTCATTTCAGACTTGTTTTCTATGTATAATACTATGAAATGTACAAAGTAGTAATTATAGAAGTAATATGACTTAACTTTACAAACATTTGAAATGCACAAAAGTCTGTAAGATTGAGCTTTGGTTTCTTAAGATACAAACATCTTGTTTAGTGATGCTCATACTTTGGACATGCAGAACTACTACCTCTCACTTTTTAAAAGAGAACTAACACAGAGCTGTAATCGTCCCAGAGGAGCCCTCAATCAATGTTGTTTCTTTTCTCCTAGACTCTCACTTTTGTAACTGTAAACAGATATTGCTGGCAAAGCAACTCCAAGAAAACATTATTAACCATTAAACAATAAGGGTTCTTGACCTTTCATTTTTTCTACTGAGGGAAATATGAAGATTGAGTCTGAACTAAATCAGTCAAATATCCAGAACTATTACAAACAGAGCATCAAAAAATCAGAAGAAATTAGAAAATATAGATACATCTCTCACAACATCGGATCAAAAAATACATGACTTTTTTTGGTAAATTAACCGGAAAAATGGGATGAGTCAACCACTAATGGAAATAATCTTGGGTTTGCTAGTTTAGTTTGATGTTTTTGCTGATCACCTTCTATGTGTTAGTATGGGTCTAAACTAGGAATATAGAACTAGTTTTTTTTTTTTAAATAGATAACATTTTGTCCATTTGTATACACAGTAGAATGGATGGGTTTTCTCTTCATCTTATCTTGTTTTTTTAAAATTTATTCCACTATATTGCAGTCCAACAATAAGGCAATAGTATACTTGTACATGAATAGATAGTAATTTTTTGCCCCCTGGCAAAAAGCTAAGTGAATTGACTTTGCTTTTTCAAAAATGTAATTTCCTAAAATTTGAATTCAGATTTGTAAAATGAAAAATGCATTCAATGAATGGGTCTAAAATCCTTAATTGTGAGTGTAGCATGGCATTGTGAAGTTGAAATACTTTGAGCCTCAGGGGTATAGCGACTCCCTCATATATCTATCATTTTTTCATCTATTTTAAAGTAATCACCTCTATTAAATTCCTTATATAATACCACTTGGTATTTACATTTTTAAGAGATACATTAATATCTAAAATAATTCAAATTTCTGCCTTGAGGACACTGATCCTATTGCTGTTGATGAGATCTCTCTGGTTCAATTATGCATTTAATTGCATCCACCTCGGAGGACACAACTGCTAAGGCACAAAGACGCTCACTTAGTGTAAGTCTTCACCCTGACCCAATTAGAAAAGGCACCTCTTCATTCCCATTTCTGCCACCATATTCATGGACAGTTGATCGACTTCTACTTAAAGTCTTCAAAATCATTGCAGCTATCATCAGTTCATGAATTGCTGCTTTTTTTTTTCCCACAGCAAAGACTAGTTCATTTTCTGCAAGTTTGCAGAGACTCTTCACTGTAATATAAAGTGGGGTTGTCAGAGGGAAGAAGAGAGAATGCTTTTCCATCAATCAGATTCAATAGAAAATGAAGTCTACTATAAAATTGTTCTTCTGTCATTCAAGGTCAAAAATGGTTAAGTAACATCACTCAAAGGACTCTGAAGCTAGTCTTCTCTCCTGTGTTTCAGAATCTAAGAGATTGCTTCTTCCTCTTAATTCCCTTTACCTAGAAAAGCTGAGGCAAAACAGCTTCATAAATGGGAGATTTTATAACTTAACAGAAAAAATGAATTTTCAAGCCAGAGGGTATGCCTGGCATGACCTCAAATTTTCTTATCCCTACCACCCATCTTTATTTCTTCTGCATTATCTTCTCCTCTGATCTGTGTTCTGAGACCCTGACTTTTATATTGTGTATAGGGTCTCTTGCCCTCTCGCTTCTGGTTTAATATAACTATAAAAGTGAACATGAAGACATTGGCAGAAGAAACCAATAGAATACCTGGATTCTTCTCTGGAAGTAAAATCACCTTATGGGATGAGCTTAGAATAACTGTTGTTCTGTCTCCTCAAGCACAGTCTGAAAAGGACTATACCCATTTGATACTACAGAGTTGTCTGAAGAATAAACATTTTAAAGCTAAAAGTTCCAGGAAAACAAAGAAGCAAAAAGTAGAAAGGAAATAATCTTTTTTCTCTTCAGCTTATCAAAGAATAATCTTGGCTCTTCAGGTGACGTGTACTTTCAAATAGGTCATGATTGTCTTGTCTTATGAGATGACTTAAAAATTTGTTTCCACTACAAATATATCTATATTTGTAGTGGAATCAGATTTTTTCATATATATATGAAAGCTAGATACCAGAATTTTGACTGCCTTGCAGAACAAGGAACTATTTTGGAAGACAGAGTAAGAAAAAGTTTAGACACACTGGCTAAATTATTTTTGTGTATCATTTCACCATCATTATGTTTATAGAAGTCTAATGCACTTTTAGTTTTTGTTCAATTTATTATTTTTGTCATTCTAATAAAACAATATTAGATCTAACATCAATAGATTTTCAATGTACAATTGTCCACTGTAAACACAATGTTTTAGAATAGGCCTCTAGAAGTTTTTTATCTTTCTTAACTGAAACTTTAAAGAATAACTCTCCATTCCTCCTCATTCAATCCCCAGTGAACTACCATTCTTCTTTCCGATTCTTTGAGCTTAACTATTTCAAATATTTCATACAAGGTAACATGCAGTATTTGTTCTGTAAGTGGCATATTTCACAAAATGAACTCAGGGGCATTCTACCTCCAAGCTACACCCCCAGTCCTATTTTTTATTCTTTATTTTGAAACAGAGTCTCATGAAGCTGCCGAGAGCCTCACTAAGCAGCTGAGGGTGACTTCGTACCCAGATCCTCTGGCCTCATTCTCCTAAGTACTAGGATTACAAATGTGTGCCACCATGCCTGGTTCCTATCATGAAATTTATAAAAGGAAAGACTGTGTTCATATTTTAAGATTTAGTAAAGAGCCAAGCATGGTGGTGTATGCCTGTAATCCTAGTACTTGGGAGGATGGGAAAGAAGGATCACAGGTTCAAGAACAGCCTTAGCAAGTAATGAGACTCTCATCAACCTAGTGATTTCCTGTTTAAAAAATAAATAAAATAGGACTGGGGATATAGCTAAGAGGTAGAATGACCCTGCATTCATTCCCCAGTAAAACACACACACACACACACACACACACACACACACACACACAGAGAGGTAGTATAGACATTATAATTTATTTTTAAAGTTTATGATAAGTTCTTAAATAAAAAAAATTGATAATAGTTCTATAATTATTATGAAAGGCACTATCTCCATTAAATGTTTAAAAGAACTAAAAATAAAATGCTTTAGAGAAAACATAATTATTTATATTAAGTTTCTTATTTGACTATATAACTTACTCTCAAGAGGCTATGCATTCTTTTGATAGAGTCACAGTATAAAGAAATGGACAGCCAGGTGTGGTGGCACACGCTTGTAATCCCAGCATTTGGGAGGCTGAGACGGAGGATCCAGATTCGCGGCCAGCCTCAGCTTACCTAGTGAGGCACTCCGCAACTTAATGAGACCCTGTTTCAAAATAAAGAATAAAAAATAGGGCTAGGGGTATAGCTTGGAGGTAGAATGCCCCTGAGTTCAATCCCCAGTACCGAAAAAAAAAAAAAAAAAAAAAGAAATGGACATAAGCCAGGATCCATGATGCATGCCTCCAATCCCAGTACATGGAAGGCAGAGATAGATTGGAGAAATACAAGCTCCACAACAATGCCTGGTAACTTAGTAAGATCCTATCTCAAAGTAAAATAAATGAGTAAATAAATAAATAGGTTTTAGTTCATCTGTAGAATGTCTGTGGTTTCAACTCCGTACACCACACACACACACACACACACACACATACAAACACACACTCACACATACACACTAAATGGCAACACACAACACTAATACCTCTTCTCCTTGAAAACTCAGTTGCAAACTTGACATGAATTCTCAATAAATGATCGTTTGCTTTAATAATATTACCTTTCCCATGCATGCCTTTGCAAATAAATGCAAAGATAGATAACTTGTGCTATTGCTACTGGAGGAGTTATATAGAATACCTAAGGTATTTCTCTAACTAACAATACTATGAAAAGTGTTGATTTTTTATTTTTTAAAAAATATTTTTTAGAAAGATTCACATTTTTTTCTGGGAATTAAAAATATATGCTTTGGAATGTACACGATTGCCAGAAAATACTCTTTTCTTATGCTTTCCCTATCAAAGTTTCCATAGGTGTGGTAATTCTGTTTTTTTTTTTTTATTATTTTACCTATCCCTTAAAATCTCTTGGGTTAAACAAAACATGGAAAGAAATGTCTTTTCTAATGCCATTCCCTGAGTTACATTACAATAATATGCACACAATAAAGCAGTTTGCTTACCAAGCCATGAAAACTGCTGCTCAGCCAGAAATACAAATGTTCTCCTTGATTGAGTTTTAATGAAGATAGATATATACATCTGCAAATGCATAGAGAAAGGGAGAAGGGGGGAAGCTGAGCATAGACTGCAAGTGAATGCATTTATGAGCAAGCAGAACCTGGAGGCTTTCTTTGTCTGATGGGATTGTTACTTGAGAGTTTGAATGTAAGTGAAGTGCTGGTCTCCTAGGGCAGCTTTCCCTACCATTCTAATTTCCATCTTGTCTTGTTTTCAGCCTAGAATAAAGCTTTCAACTAAGCCCCTCTATGTCTGATTTTTCTGGCCTAATTATAACACCTCTTTCTCAGCAATGAACATCAATGTTACATTCCGTGAAATTGCCTTGTGTTTTAAAGTGTAGTATTCACCACCCATATTCACTTTCTTTTTTTCACTTACCCAAATATAGCTGTTCTTCAATCTTCACAGACTATCTACTTCTTCCTGACCATGAATGGATAGGTTTAGATATAGGACTTCTCCAACATAATGACTTTACTAGCATTTAAATTTGAAGCCTTGCATTAAAAATATTGCACAAGTCAGAAAGATATATAGAAAATAGTTCCTGTCATATAAAGTAATATTTCCTTATACTTACACACACACACACCCTGATACACACATAACATTAATATATATATATATATATTTTAACCACCCTATACCACATTAGAATTCTTTATTTAGCTAAAAATCTGACAAAATGTGACCACAAATGTCATTAGTAGTCCTCAACACGCACAAATAAAATAACATAATTTAATACTTATTGTGAATACCTTTAGTCTTTAGTATTTTGTAATTTTTTTCTTGATAATCCAATTTCTTCCCTGCAGTTCACCGAGGCTGTAAACCAAAAGTGAAGTGGAAGGGCAGTGTGATCAAAATACAGAATATTGAAAAGGTTGAAGTAGTAAAGTGCCTTTCCCAGGATATATGAGACATTAAGATTTTGATATTTTATGTTAGTGCAGAGATTACATTGGAAAAGGAAAATGGCACAACAAAAAAGTCAGTATTTTTAAATGACTACTTCATGCGGTTTCTATGCTAGAAATCTGATCTCTTTCTTTGAGTCTCAAACCTTGAATATCATTTTGATCATAATTTTAAGTTATGATCTAACTTATTTAAGCATACCTTATATACATATACATAATATATAAACTTTGCACATATATACATATATAGTTTTATGTCAAACATTAATGCAGTGCCTAATTAAATGCACTGTAATCCATGTAGTGTAGAAGTCCAGTAGAATGTTGTTTATGTTGAATTAAGATTTTTGCCTGGTGTGGTGACTCACACCTGTAATCCCATTGCTTAGGAAGGTTGCAGGTTGGAGCCAGTCCCAGTAACTCAGCAAGACTCTCAGTAATTTAATGAGACCCTGTTTCAAAATAAAAAAAATAAATAAGAAGGGCTGGAGGTATACCTCAGTACGAAAAATAAGAGTTTCTATTGCACCACATCTTTTGGTGCTGCCAGTATTTTGAATTTTGGCCATAGTAAGAGGTATGTAGTAGTATCCTATTTTACTTTTCCATTTTTAAATGACATGGAAAATTGAATATTTTGTAAGCTGATTCACCATTTGTATATTTTCTTTTCTTTGTTTACCATCTGTATTTTGGCTGGAAGTCTTTCTCACATTTCTATTAACCACTTTTAGGATGAATTGAGGACATACATATATTTAAAACTATAATCATAAAATAGTATTTAGTTGGAAATTTGTTAAGAAAATTATAATTTTTAACAGTGATTGTAGATGTATGTATAAGGATGTGGGCATGAAAAACAAATGGACAATTATACGACATGTTTAGGCCACTTTTCCACTTTATATAGTGCTTGTACTCAATGATTTTTTTTTTTTTTTTATGGCTGGCATGCATTCTTACTATCAATCTTTTAGAGAAGAATATAATTGTTGAAAATGTTGTATGTATGTGTTTAGTGTAACTCACAAAACAATTATCACTGTAGAAATAATAAATAAATTCATAAATAAGCCAGAACAGAAATCAGGAATTAAAAAAATATTTTAAACAGTTAACTCAGAAAGTTTAGAGCTTAGTAGACGTTAAATCAGCCAGAAAGGAATGAAAAATTTATTGATAAAAGTATAAAATCCTAATGTTAAACAGAATAAAATAATAAACTGAGAGAATAACAACAACAAATATAACATATATTAAAATAGATTTTTAAAGGAGGAATTATGGCTGAACTGAAAGAACTTGCCTGTTCTCTCCCATAATTACACTTCTTTCCTTCTTTCTCTTCTCTTACTACTACCTCTGTTATAGCAAAAAATATATCCTATCTGAACTCTGTGGTGGTACATTACTGGAGGTACAAACTTGCCATATATGAGTCAGGTATTTCTCCTGCAGTGTAGCGCCAATATTGAGAACACGAGTCACTGTCTTGATGGTGCTGCTGCCTTCTTCAAGGAAACTGCTGGAAATGGAAAAATTAATAGCATAACACTTACAGAGTACTTACAGTACTTACTGTGTTTGATACTTTGCCAGAATCTCCTGATGGCAGCTTTGAGATGCTGGTTGTATCATTAATTTTTATCAATGTATAGATGAAGAAATTGGGGCTCATCCAAAATCACAGTGATAATGAGTGTTCGATCCAAGACTTAGGTCCTGTTGATATGGGGCCAGAGAGTGTGTACTGTGTTATTTTCACAAGAGTTATACTTGCCAAGTCTCCATAGTATTGTGTATACATATGTCTTGAAAACTAGTAAAATCACCATTGCCTCTGCTGTTTACTGCACTCCATCTGTGCTATCCCTGAGAAGCATCACACCCCAGTCGTTTAAGTCCCAATGAATTACAACACTAAGACCTATCTAACCAAATAACTTGTATCATATATCATTAATTAAACATCTCCCTTGATTTGATTTTTATTTGCATTTTTTCCTAAAACTGAGGCAGATAAAGGAAACTAAGTTAACAAAAAATAACATGTGACATAGTGATTGTATTCTCTGTAAAATTTGTTTTCTCTATTTTGCTTTTCCTAGAATATTCCAGTGTCCTACCTGAAATGAGAATGGAGGACCATTCTCCTCCAGATTTGTCTTAATTCTTATGTGAGCTTAAAGTATCTTCAAGGAGGTTGTACAAAGCTTAGTATAGTAGACCTTAAAAAATTTTACTATAACATTTGATGTAATATTTGTGCTAGTTGGTGTGCATATTGCTACATAAAAGCATGTAAACATTGCTTAGTTTTACATTTTTTTAAGTTCATGACTAAGTAAACTACTTAATTCTCCATCTTGTGCCTAATATTTGATGGCATTTGATGGTAATTAAATATATATATGTACCTGTTCACTAATCTCTTCCCCCTCCTCCTCACTCTCTGAAGTCCCTTGTGACTACTAGTTTAATCTCAATTTATATGAGATTTTTTTTTAGATTTTACATATAATTAGATGAAAAGATTTTGAATATGTTCACCATAACAAGTGATAAAATCTAAGATGATGGGTATGCTAATTATCGTGGTTTGGTTATTACCCAGTGTATACATGAATCAAAATGTCACATTGTACCTCATAAATAGGTAAAATTATTACATGTAAATCCAAAGTTTGAAAATATAAATAAAATCATATATATATATATACATATATATGCCATTATCATTCTACTAACATATAGCTATACACTTTATTATTTTAGATATAAAAGTGTAGGACATGTTCTGGTCAAAACGAGTAAAAATGCTAGAAATGCACTCCTTTAATCCAACTACTTGGGAGGCTGGTATTGCAGGTTTGAGATAAAGCTCACCAATCTAGGAAGAATCTCAGCAACTTAGTGAGACCCTAAGTAATGTAGAAAGACCCTGTTTCAAAAATAAAAAGTAAAAATGTCTGGGAATGTAGCTCAGAGTTAAAACACCCTTGGGTTCAATCCCAAGTAGCAAAAAAAAAAAAAAAAATCCAAACAAAATAAAAATAAAATAAATAAGACACAACAAAAAACCCAGAAATGCAAAACGCAAATAATATACTAAAAAGTTAAGTTTTCTGTTTAACTTTTAACAAAACCATTTGCACTTGCCATTGTGTTCACTTGTATTGCCTTATTCCTGTAAATATTGTCTTAATCCTGTGTTTCTTTGGGCATCAGTATTATTATTTTTATGCCTTTGCAGATGTGGAACTTAAATGGAAACTAGTGAAAACAGAGATAAAGCATTTTTACTCATCTGACTGGAATAAAGATTATACGTATATAATTTGCATATGAGAGAGAGAGAGAGAGAGAGAGAGAGAGAGAGAGAGAGAGAGAGAAAGAGAGACAGACAGACAGACAGACAGACAGACAGACATAGAGAGAGAATGAGGGAATACCTGTGAAATATCACCTGAGTTTTTTTTTTCCTCACTGGGGATTGAACTCAGGGGCACTCCAACTCTGAACTACACCCCCAGACCTACTCTCCACTCTTTATCTTGAAACAGGGTCTCACCAAGTTGTGGAATGCCTCACTAGGTAGCTGAGGCTGGCCATGAACCCAGATCCTCTAGTCTCAGCCTCCCAAATGCTGGGATTTCAAGCGTGTGCCACCATGCACAGCTTCACCTGAGTTTTTTTAATCAACAAATTACCAAAGCTTTGGGACAGGTAAATTTCTTTTAAGGAGCTCATGATGAGAATAGACTATATAGTTTTCAATATCAGTGGTTTATTTCCCAAAGTGGAGTGGGCTTCCAAAGTTCACTTATTTATGGAACATGAATTAAAATTCTACTTTCAGAGAGAAAAAATAAAATCTCCCTATACTCTTTGTTGTACAGAGTTAGTTTGACCCACATGATAAGAGATGACCAGGTAGATAAAAGAACATTAAAATAGTAGTGGTGCAAAGATAAGTGAGTTATCCTTTGCTAAATAGAGTGATACTAAAAAGTAGCCATGAGATGATTTGAGAAGGAATGACCATGCAGAACTTGTGAGTTGTTTCTCATTATAATTCTGATACTGGCAGGTACAAGTCTTTAATACTGGCTTGCCGGGGTCCAGCTCTTGAGGCAGTGGGGTCGGGGGTCCCTCGACAGGTGTGCAATTAGACAAAGTTGCGAGAATAAGCTCACACCAAATGCAGTGAAGAAGCGTATCTGTTTTATTGTCAGTTGCTGTTTTATATTATTTTGCAATGAGGTATATAGAACAGGAATTTTAACAGACTTGTTTTTCCAAAAGTTATCCTCAACTAGTTAAGGTTACAACATGTATATAAAAATTCTTTTATGCTAGTTAAAATATTTTCAAATTTGTTTATCCCCTTTAAGCAGTGTTCTATCTTTTCTCAGGTAGTTAGAGAGTTTCACGAAGACCAGGTGATAGTGGGCAAAAGACTATTATTGTAGTAGCTTTTTAGATAAACTTGCAAAGCCTGTTTCTAGACTAATGCTTATAAGAGATTAATGCATTGGGTTGTCTTGAGGCACTGCTTTTTTTTCAGCTAAGAGATCAGTATCTGTCAGGCCACATGTTTCTAAGAAATTTTCCTTTATAATTAATGTAAAAGCAAAACCCAAAGCACCCAAAATTTCCAGAATATAATAATGCAAAGTGGAATATGACACGCATTCCTTCTTTTGGAATTGTCTGTCTTGCAGGACTCCACCAGACCGAGCCTTGCTCAAGACCCAGCTATTAAGGAGCTGTGGCTGTGGATCATTCCATGAGCAAATCTTATTCCTTATGTGTGTATGTATGTGTATGTGTGTGTGCACATGCTCACATGCATTCACGTGAGTGCACAAGTCTGTATATGTGTAAAAGAGATCAGGAGTATTTTTGTGCCTCAATTTGTGGTGAAGTATAATTCAGAGAATAATGCAAAATTATTTGTATCCCGCTTCAAGCTCAGCAAACTGTCAATTACATTCGGATAAAAAACAAAGGTAGAAATGGGATGATGTGAGGCTCTGCACTGAAAGACAGCAGAAACTGTCCTGAGCATGAATGAATCAGAATACAGGCAAATCCTTAATCTAATTGACAGGTAACATTAAGGGCAGCTAATTTTCTCAGATGAAAATAGGGTTGGTGTAGTGGAATGATGACTTCATAAGGAACAGGAACATCCAAATTTCAAGAGGCTCAAGATGTAAATTATATGCAATCACTTCCTATGGTAATTTTCCTTTATCTTCCTTCTTCTGAAAGGAAGTTAAATGATGAAGGCTGAATAGATGCATCATGAAAAGATGCTAAAGAATAGTATTATAATATTGCATAATACAGTCATTATACAATAATGTTACCTAAATGTAAAGAAAATTGGTTAGCAAAGTTAAAGGGGGGGAAATAACACCAGGCCAGTGACTGAGAATGGGGATACATCTACAAGTAAGATATAATTTCTGGCAATCAGTTGTTGAAGATACATAAAATGACATTGATGGAGAAGAGTTTACATATCAATTATTGACATTTTCTATTATATGTAGGCATCCCAACATTAATTAATAAAATAATAAAAAGAAACAATATTACAGAAGAGTAAATGGTTAGAAATAAAGAACAAATTATTACCAAGTTTGAAGAAAATTCAAGACTTTATAAAGTAGCTAATCATATAGCTCAAATTTTTAAGTACAGAACAAATCTTGAATACACGTCTAGTGACTATATTGTCATGTTATTTTTTGTTGTTGTTGTTTTTCAGTACTTCTCCTTTAGGAAATTTCCCTCTTTGTTTTCATATGCTATGTCTGAAAGAGTCACTGAGGATGTCACATCTTTTTCCAAGGATCACACATAGAAACAGGGTAGGCATGCTCATGATGCTTTCCATACTGACCAGGATGAGCCACTGGGATTTTCTCACCTGTGTATGAGAATTCTGAGTAAAGATACATGGGATTAGATGGCTAGTTATAAGTACCCCAAGGAAAGTGTTTCAAAATTTTTTGTGAAGCTATGTCAATTTACAAGCTATTAGGTATATATTTATAATAGATACATATATTTTCTATTAATTATCAATGTCTTTATTTGTACCTCTGAGATAATACTAAAATATTCTAATAACTGATATCTGCTTTCTTTTGTTGCAATTTTCCAAAGACTGGATCTTTTATTCAAAGTCAAATAACTTTATCTAGTAGAGAATACAATGTAAATATTTTGTAAGAAATGCAGAACAATCTTGAATAGTGTTAAATCTTTCATATATTTCTTGTGAATAGTGTGCTACTGCAAATATATTATTATGTAGATAGCCACCAAAATAAACATGAGATGACACTGTATTTAATAAAAATTATTGAGTATTTATACATATATATATATATATATATATATATATATATATATATCTTATTTTTCTTTAAGAATGAAAAAATCATTTTGTAGCCAGGCGTGGTGGCGCACGCTTGTAATCCCAGCATTCGGGAGGCTGAGACCGGAGGATCCGGGTTCGCGGCCAGCCTCAGCTACCTAGTGAGGCACTCTGCAACTTAGTGAGACTCGGTTTCAAATTAAAGAATAAAAAATAGGGCTGGGGGTATAGCTCGGAGGTAGAATGCCTCTGAGTTCAATCCCCAGTACCACAAAA
>PVLC010002444.1:63340-114792 GCA_004027655.1 Graphiurus murinus | reverse complement strand
GTTAACTGATTCAATTACCAATGCCTAATGCCTGTGGAAAGATTTCGGTTCTCATTTATTTGATTTACTTGCAGCGGCTATTGCTGTTGACCACTTTCATTTCCTTGAAGTTCTTTGTCTTCTTGGGTAGTCTCTTTGGTATCCTCATTATCATCTATGGTTCAAGTTTTTCTTTTAGGTTGGTTCTGTTCCACATGTCATTCATCCTCCTCTCAGGATGAGCAAACTAGCCCAGGGCATATTTGTCTTATGGTGATGGGGAAGTGGGAAAGGGCTAGCTCCCTTTGAATAAAACACATTTCAAACCTCTACTTGTGTCACTTCTATTAAATATTAGTGTACTCTAATGGTTCTGTCCTTGCCTCATTCTTCCACTCCCTCGAATTGTACACATATCCTCAACTAGAAGAGGAGGCAGGGAGCATACACTCAAAAGAGATGCATCATAATTTTCTCTTATGCCCAAATCTTCTACCCCCCATCGCTACCAGGTTACTTTAGGTCCCCATCATCTCTTGCTCACATTCTGCAATAACTTTTTATTAGTTCCCTCCATTCACTCTCAACCTGGCCTTCCCATTCTCATACCACCTCTTAAGGTGGAGATGGAACCTCTGATGCTCTTCCACTGAAAAACTAATTACACATCCATTTTAACTTTTTGCTGACCTTTTGTTATGCAACCTCATAGTTGTCCCAGGAGAAAACAAAAGCTCTGAAAGTTAAATGACTTGTTCAAGGTCACAGATTCATGAAAGAGGCATCACAGAAAAGCAGTTCTCTATACTCTCAATTCAGGATCCAACACAGTTGGAGAAGATATGCTTCCATAAAAAGGAATTTAAGTAATTGGGTCTATTATAACTGAACTTTGAAGAATATGAAATAATCTTCTTGGTGATTATAGCATGTTTGGGAAATTACTGTGTATAAATAAGTAAGACAATTTCCAACAAAACAGCAGAAAAAAATACACATTTTGTTTATGAAAAAAATCACTAAACAACTTAGCCCTAAGTATGAATTAATGTTCTATAAATCCTTATTGGGAAAAGAAACAGTTTCTTTCTTCCTTGTGTGAATTAAAATGATCTATAAAAACTCTTTATGGATTTATAATAGAAGTGTTAAAATCTCAGGGAGGAAGCTATTTCAAAAGTAAAATCTCTCACCATTAACTTCAAGACTCATCTATTAAACCTTTGACATTACCAAACAACTGTTTCAGAAGGTAACATGCTATACAGGGGATAGTATTTAAGAAAATGGCCCTCATTTTCCAGCTTACTGGAAATGATTAATCTTTTCAACAGCTTTGAGGACTACATACCACTGTTGTTACTTTTTTTGTCCTTTCAACAATGACTACAAGCTGAGAGCAGGCAAGTAAATGTGTTATCGGCCAACCCATTAGAGTTCCATTATTTTCTGTCTTACATGGCTTCATGTAATGAATTTTTATAATTAAACTAATGGCATACAATTTATTTTTCCCCTTCTTTACTTTCAGGCCCCATTTCTCTTCCAGCTCCTTTGGAATAAGTTTTATATAAAAAGAAGGGAGGAGAGTCCTCCAAGTGCTTCATTACCTTAATTTCATTATGACATTTTGGAAAGCATTCTCCTTATCTGGTTCTCTCTTTAATTTGCTGACTTTATTAAAAGGCTTAAGCAGTGTTGTAATTAACAAATCATCCAGCTACCAGAGGCATCTAAGAGAAGCCAGGTTGAGAGGGTGTGGAAATGGTTGGGTGGAAATAACTCTAGACAGAATGCCCGGAGGACCGAGCCCCAGAAAATGGCATTTTCTTAGTGACTTTTCAAATCCCATGAGCCTACTGTGGTAGACTGCATTTTTCTTCAAAAACACCCAGTGCCTTTTCATGCTATTAGATTATACATTTGCACTTTAAAAAGCAACAACAACAAACACACTGGGCATGGTGGTGCACATGTGTAATCCCAATACTTGGGAGGCTGAGACAGGAGAATCACAGGTTCAGAATTTGGGAGGCTGAGACAGGAGAATCACAGGTTTGCTGGCAGCTTCAGCAATTTAGTGAGGCCCTCAGCAACTTAGTGATATTCTGTTTCAAAATAAAAAATAGGGATTGAGGTGAAGCTTAGAGGTAGAACACCTCTGGGTTCAATTCCCCGGGCTACACACACACACACACACACACACACATACACACACACAACAACAACAACAACAAAAAGAAACAAAAATACACAATATTAATGAAATGTAGATAATTTTAAAAGCAGCTTTGTTCAGTATACTTCATATAATTTTGTAGTATATTCACACAGTTGTATCATCACAATATAATTTTGGAAGACTTTTTCTCCAAAAAGAAACCCCAGAACCAGGTGTGACAGTGCACACCTGTAATTACAGTTTTTAGGAGGCTGAGATAGGAAAATTACAGGAAATAATCAAAACTCTTACTAATGTAGGGCTGGGGGTGTAGCTCAGAAGTAGAATGCCTATGGTTTCAACATCCAGTACCATGAAAGAAAGAAAGATGAATGAAAGAGAGAGAAAGAAAGAAAATACTATTAACAGTTACTTTCCATTATCCACTGCTCCTCTCCCCTAGCCTTTGCTGTCAATTTCATAGAAATGAACAACGTGGCCTTTGGGGACTGGTATATGTCAATTAGCATAATGCATTTGAGGTTCACCAATGTTATAGCATGTATGAATATTTTGTTCCTTTATTGTCAAATATTTAATTGTTGAATGTACCACATTTTTCATCTATTTATTAGCTGATAGACATTTGTATTGGTTCTTTTTTTGGCTATTATGAATAATGCTCCTATGGATATCTATACAAAGGTTTTGGGTGTACATATGTTTTCATTTTTCTTGAGTATATACTAGAAAGTGGAATAGTTATGTCATATGGTAACTCCACATTTAATGTTTCCAGGAACCACAAAACATTTTTCCAAAATGTTTTCACAATTTTAAATCCCCACCAATAATGTACAAGGGTTCTAATTATCCTACATCCTAGTCAACACTTGTTATTATCTTATTTTAGTCACCCTAATGGGTATGAAGTAGTATCTCATTGTGGTTTTCATTTGTACTTTCTTAATGACTACTTATATCAATCATTTTTTCATGTGCCATATGTACATCTTCTTTGGAGAAATTTCTATTAAAATTGGTTTTTAATTGGTAACCAGGTCATTTATCATTATGGTTGTTATTAGAGTCTTTGTATATATAAGTTCCTTTTAAGACATATGATTTACAAATATTTTCCCATAATCTGTGGATTGTCTTTTAATTTTATGATACTGTTAGTAGCACAACAGTTTTAATTTTGATGAAGTATAACTCATGTATTTTTTCTTTTATCACTTTGGCTTTTAGTATTATATATAAGCAAATATTGCCTAACTCATTGTACTCCTATGTTTTCTTGTAAGAATTTTAAAGTTTCACTTCCTGTATTTATTTCTATATGCCATTATAAAATATATATCATTATAATATTATTTAATGAAAGTATTAAAACTTACTTAATTTTAATTTTTAATTGACAAGTAGTAATTATATACATTTTATGGGGTACAATGTGATGTTTTGATATATGTATACATTGTAAAATGATTATATCCAATTGATTAACATGGCTATAACCTCACAATTTTGTTTGTAGTGAGGACATTTAAAATCTATTTTTACAATCAAGAGCATGAAGAGAGAGCTTACAGAATGGAAAAAATAATTGCCAGCTACTCCTGTGACAGAAGATTAATATATACATCATATGTAAAGAACTCAAAAAACACAAAAGTGATTTAATTAATAAATTAGTGATTTAAATAAATAGACATTTCTCAAAAGAAGAAATAAAATGACCAAAAAATATATGAAGAAATGTTTAAAATACTTAGCAATTAGGGAAATCAAAATTAAAAATATACTAAGGCTGGGTGGCGCACGCTTGTAATCCCAGCATTCGGGAGGCTGAGACTGGAGGATCCGGGTTCGTGGCCAGCCTCAGCTACCTAGTGAGGCACTCCGCAACTTAGTGAGACTCGGTTTAAAAATAAAGAATAAAAAATAGGGCTGGGGGTGTAGCTCGGAGGTAGAATGCCCCTGAGTTCAATCCCCAGTACCGCAAAAAATAAAAATAAAAATAAAAATATACTGAGGCTGGGCATGGTGTCACATGTGTATAATTCCAGTATATGCACGGCTGAGACAAGAGAATCAGAGGTTAAATGCCAGTGCATAGTAACTTAGCAAGACCCTGCTTCAAAATAAAAAGTACTGGGGGTGTAACTCAGAGGTACAACTCCATGGGTTCAATCCTCTGTACCATACACATATACAAAAAACTATACTGAGCCGGGTGTGGTGGCACACGCTTGTAATCCCAGCATTTGGGAGGCTGAGACCAGAGGATCCGGGTTCACGGCCAGCCTCAGCTACCTAGCGAGGCACTCCGCAACTTAGTGAGACCCAGTTTCAAAATAAAGAATAAAAAATAGGGCTGGGGGTATAGCTTGGAGGTAGAATGCCCCTGAGTTCAATCTCCAGTACTGCAAAAAACAACAACAACAACAAAACTATACTAAAATTTCAACTCACTTCAGTTAAAATAGCAATTATCAAAAACACAAATAGTAATAAATGCTGGTGAGGATGGGGGGTGATGGAAGAAACACTTAATACAGTATTGGTAGGATTGTAAATTAGTACAGCCATTGTGGAGATCAGCATGGGGGTTCTTCAAAAGACTAGGAATGACCACATGACCCAGCTATATCTGTATCTTTCCAAAAGAATTAAATTCAGAATATTATAGTGATACATGCATATCCATGTTTATAGCAGACTAATTTACAATATCCAAAATATGGGACCAACCTAAGTGTCCATCAATGGATGAATGGATAAAGAAAATATGGTATACACACACAATGGAGTTTTACTCATCCATAAAGAAGAGTAAAATTAGCTAGGCATAATGGCACATGCCTGTACTTGGGAGGCTTAGACAGGAGGATCATAGGTTTGAGGCTAGTCTCAACAACTTAGCAAGACCCTGTCTCAAAATAAAAAGTAAAATAAGGCTGGCACCAAATAAACTAAACCAAAACAAAAACAAGAGAAAAAAAAGAGGAGGAGGAGAAGGAGAAGTCCTTAAAAAATTCCTCATGAAAATGAGAGACCAGTAAGCTAGTGGAAAGGTATTTAGATAGGGAGGAGGGAAAGGGGATGTATCAGGAAGAAAATAGACCAAATAATGTTAGGTGCATATATGAACGTATCACTAGGAATCTCACTACTTTGTGCAATTACAATAAACAAAAGCAAAATACCTAAATAAGTATATCATCAAAGAAGATACACAGATGTCAAGGAAGCATATGAAAAGATGTTAAATATTAAATGTCATTAGGGAAATGCAATGTTACTAATAGGGGAAACTGAGGGGCAGGAGATGGAATACATGAAAAATCTATACTTTCTCTAAAAATCCTTTCTAAGGTAATTTTGAAATATAAATATATTAACTATGATCACCATGTTGTGTGATAAATCTTGAAAACTGATTCTTCTATCTGAAATCTTTACTACTCATCATTTTTCCCTTAATTTTTTATGGTGCTGGGATTAAACTCAAAGACATTCTATCTCTATTCTGTCTCTGAACTACACCCCCAGATCTTTTTATTTTAAAATTTTGAAAGAGTCTTACTAAGTTGCTGAAGGTCTCGCTAATTTGCTGAGGGCATCCTTGAACCTGCTATTCTCCTGTCTCAGTCTCCCAAGTACTGGAATTACTGCTGTACACCACCATGCCCAGAAGTTTATTCCTGTTTAATCTGGATGCCTTTTCTTTGTCTTGTCTAATTTTCCTAGCCTGCACTTCCAGTATAATATAGGATAAAACTTGTTGCTATTCTTAGGGAAAATCATTCAGTCTTTCATTGCTGTGAAATTTTTGTAGTTGTATTTTTTTGAGGGGGGGCTAAGGAAGTCCCTTTTTGTTTTAGTTACCTAAGGGTACCATAATAAAGTGCCACAAACTGAGTGGCTTAAAACAACAAAATTTATTGTCTCAGTGTTTTGGAGGCTGGGTTCAAAATCAAGCCTCCATGTGCCACTCCAGTGGGCTATGCTCCCATTGACTCAAAATTGCAAAGTGCAATCCTTTCTTGTCTCTTCCTAGCTTCTGATCATGGCTGTCCATCCTTGGTGTTACCTGGTTTGTGGCTCTATTCTTGCCTCTTTCATCATGTGGTGCTTTCCCTGTGATCAGTGTCTTTATGTGGCATTCTCTCCGTGTGTGCATCTTTTCCTTTTCTTTTTTAATGTGCTTTTATTGGTGCATTATAGGTCTCACATCATAATGTAAATCATGTTGACAATGACAAACATGCACACAGTACTTGGTGCACCCCCTCCTGTGCCTACCCATCTCTTCCCTTTTCAATCCATTTATAATAAAGCTACCAGCACTAGCAAATTGAGGGCCCACCGACCATACTCCAGAAAGACCTCAAACTTGAATACATCTTCAAAGATTCAATTTCCAAATAAGGCCACACTGGCAAGTACCAGGGCTTAGACCTCCAGTATACCTTTTAAGGAAACAGTATTCAATCTGAAATACCTCTCTTATAAATTTGTTAAGTGATATTTCATCATGAAAGGATTTTGTAACTTGTCAAAAGAATGTTCTGCATTTATTGAGATGGCCCATACTGTATCTTTTATTTTATTGATATAGTGTATTGCATTGCTTAAACTCTGAATGTTAGCCAGGTGTGGTGGTGTACGCCCGTAATGCCAATACTTAGGAGGATCAGACAGGAGGATTGCAGCAGGTTGAAAGAAAGCCTCAAGAACTTAGAGAGGCCCTGTCTCAAAATAAAACATAAAAAGGGCTGGAGGTATAGCTCAGAGGTAGAATGCCCCTGGGTTCAACTGCTAGTACAAAAATTTAAAAAAAATTATGAATGCTAAAGCAATCATACATTCCTAGGATAAATCTCAGGTTATAGTGGCAGATTCTTTCAATATATTGTTGTATTAGGTTTGAGAATATTTTGAAAAGGGTTTAAAGTCTAAATTCATAAGGCATATTTTTTTTGGCAGTGGGAATTGAACCCATGGTCATTTCACCTCTGAGCTATACCTCTAGTCTCCATTGTTTTAAATTTTGAAACAGTGTCTCACTAAGTTGCTGAGGATCTCACTAAGTTGCTGAGGCTGCCCTTGAACCTGTGATCCTCTTGCCTTAGCCTCCCAACTACTAGGATTACAGGTGTGCACTGCCATGACTGGAAGACAACTTTATTTTAAACATTTTTGCCAGCATCTTCATTGCTTTTACAGAGGAATATTTCCATATTGTCATATTATATTTTCAAGCATGGAATAAATTAAGCTATAAAAAGAAAACTAGGCAAAATATGGTACAAACAAAGCTTAAAATAACGTAAGACGTGGTGACTGTGCATTAAATATTTATATAATATAGCAGTACCTGGGGAAACCAACCCATTACTATCTGTGCTCTATCAGTGATATTGGATGCACCCTGTTTGTGTGCTTTGAGAAGTTTAATAGCGTCATACATACTTTAAAAGAAAAACTAACATTAGCTTATTGATTTTTTCTCTTTAATCATGTGGAAGCTTTAGGATAGAACAAAAGGGAATTAAAGAAATTCATAAAGAAATGGTATACCCTTGCAAGAAGATTTCTAGTAATGTTTTTCATTATTGTACTAGAAATTCAAACATGAAACTACTAATGTGAGTCAACTTGCTGACTTAATTTTGTGTAACTCTAAAACAACAATAACAATAAAAACAAATCCAAAATATACAAAACAAGAATTTAAGATAGATAGGATATTATCTGATATCTATCCCTCCACAAATCATTTAAAAGTTAAGATTTTATTTCCATATTTGAAAATGAAGTTCACCTGATTACTTTATTTCCTAATAAAATAATTTGAGATTCTCAAATAGGTACTTAGTTACTATATATAACAAGTTCAAATTTGAAAATTAATAACATTATTACAGTATATCTAGGTTCCAAGTTCCATATAGTATGTCTTCAAAACATAGAGATTTTGTAGCCTTAGAAATGTTTATTTAATAATTTGAAAATTATTGGATTTCTTGCTTCAGGTGGTTTTAAGTATTATATAGCCAAATCAACTAGGCTCAGACAAGATTTCACTTGACTATTGAATTCGTGTACTCTTAGCTCAGCCAAGCACAAAACAGTTAATGCCGTCACGTTTGAAAAGCTTTTATGCTGAATTTGACACAAAAGCAATCACAAAGCAGACAAAAAGGGAATTTCTTTTTCAAAAGCTGAAAGGAGAAAAATAAATGAAAACTCTGAGCCTGGGCAAATCTCTCTTGACACTGGAAAAGAAAGTTTAAAATGATGATCAAGAAATAATTTTTCCAAAGACTCCATTGTCAAGTTTGGACCAATCTTAATAGCTGAGGGAACAGGTTGTGAACTCAACCAAGATTCTGCCAAATGAAATAAATCCCATGATGACCACTGCTGGCAGTTTTAGGTGCCAATGCCATACTATCTTTGCCTCTTATGAAAGTTCTAAATGGCATCGTCTCTCATAGGATTCTGTCATGGCCTTTTGGCAGGGATTTTCATTAGGATGGAAATCTTACATGTTTTGCCTTAACATCTGTCTTTCTATCTTAAAAGAACATTATTGTCCATGCTAAAAAAATTAAAAAAATAAATAAATAAATTAAAAAAAAAAAAGAACATTATTGTACCAGGTTGGCAGAGAAGAGCAAACGAAAACATGTGGTTAACAAAATCAACTTCTTTCTAACTTCAGGTTTTAGTATTAGCAAAATTCAAGGGAATATAGCAAAGATGAAAACATAAATATGTCATGAACACCTTTTTGACATAAGGTAATTTGAAAATTTTTTGATTCTATATCACAAAGAATTCAATATAATTCTTATGCGAAATGGTCTTTATACACATATGCCATGTTATGAGTATCACATAATGACCTGCTCATTAGTAATTGATACAATGGGGCCATCTGCATTCTGTTATGTTGTTTCCTTCTACCCTGAGCATTGTTTGTAAGATATGACTTTCCTAGATGCCATGCCAGAGATCTGATTTCTGTTATATAAACAAATAATTGTTCTTATTTCTTCTCCACTATTTTTTTTTTTGCAGTACTGGAGATTGAACCCAGGGACATTCTACCTCTGAGCTACACCCTCAACCCTATTTTTAGTCTTTATTTTGAAACAGGGTCTCACTAAGTTGCAGACGGCCTCACTAAGTAGCTGAGGCTGGCAGTGAACCCGGATCCTCCAGTCTCAGCCTCCCAAATACTGGGATTACAAGCATGTGCCATCACCCCTGGCTTTTCTTCACTATTTTTTCTTTCTTTTTTTTTCTTTTTTTTTTTTTTTTGGCGGAACTGGAGATTGAACTCAGGGGCATTCTACCTTCGAGCTATATCCCCAGCCCTATTTTTTATTCTTTATTTTGAAACCTAGTCTCACTAAGTTTCGGAGTGCCTCTCTAGGTAGCTGAGGCTGGCCTCGAACCCGGATCCTCTGGTCTCAGCCTCCCCAATGCTGGGATTACAAGCGTGCGCCACCACGCCCGGCTTCTTCACTATTTTTTCTAACCAAGAGGAAGAGCCTTCTAAACTGTCAAACAAGTAAGGAAATAAAGATAGAACTTGCTGGGCGTGGTGGTGCATGTTTGTAATCCCAGTACTTGGGAAGCTGAGACTGGAGGATCTGGGTTCATGGCTAGCCTCAGCTACTTAGTGAGGCTCTCAAGAACTTCATGATACCCTGTTTAAAAAATAAAGAATAAAAAATAGGACTGGGGGTGTGGCCCGGAGGTAAAATGCCCCTGGGTTCAATCCCCAGTACCGCAAAAAACAAAAAACAAACAAAGATAGAACTTCATAAAATGCTCTAAATAATTAAAATATTAATCATTAAAACTTATACAGAAGCCTTGATAAAATATATGCAACAACAGAAGCCGGGCGTGGTGGTGCACGCTTGTAATCCCAGCATTTGGGAGGCTGAGACCAGAGGATCCGGGTTTGTGGCCAGCCTCAGTTACCTAGTGAGGCCCTCCACAACTTAGTGAGACCCTGTTTCAAAATAAAGAATAAAAAATAATAAAAAAAAGAATAAAAAATAGGGCTGGGGGTATAGCTCGGAGGTAGAATGCCCCTGAGTTCAATCCCCAGTACCGCAAATGAAAAAAAAAAAAAAAAGGATTGAACTTAGAAATTAGAATGAAAAATTTTACATACTTGATTATGATAATTAAAATATATGTAGAGAAGAACTAAGAACTAGAAGTGATTATAGATAAGGATTAACAATTATAAATCATTAATACATCAGGATTGTTGATGCTTTCTTAAAGATTCACTTATGGTGATTGATTTCAAATATAAAAGTCTAAAGAGCCAGTGGTTGCATTTGAAGCCATTTCATTGTTGCTCATTAGTGACAGGGTAGTCAGCAGTGACGGTGCTGCAAGTGAGGAGAGGTGCCATAATCAAGGCTCTCCAGCTCTGCTGATTGCCTTATGAGGTTCACAGCTCTCTTGCCAATCTTGGGCACACAGGCTGAGAGAGGATTTATGAGGAAGGAGACCCTAGTAAAATCATCCAAATGCCTCATCATGTCTATTTTCACATTTTCTTTTTAGAAGAAAAGTGTAAGTTATAAACCTGTTTATATCACTCAATAGCAATAACACATTAAGCCTAAAGAACACTTTACTTGTTCTCTAACTTTTAGAAGACTTAAACATACCAGTTTCATTTAAAATGGAATGAAATTTGCAATTATGTTTTTAGTTTTTCATAGTAGACAATTATATGAAAACTTTCTCCCAATATACTACTACTTTTTTGCTTTCATTTTCTACCTGTTGGCTTATCAGTAATAAATAATATTTTTTTTTTCTTTTCTTATGGTGCTGGGGATGAAACCCAGGGGCATTCTACCTATAAGCTATACTCGATATATTTTGTTTTTGTTTTTGTTTTTGAATTTTGAAACAGATTCTTGCTAAGTGCTGACAGCTTCACTAAGTTGCTGAGGCTGGCTGCAAACCTGTGATCTTCCCGTCCCAGCCTCCTAAGTACTGTTCTTACAGACATGTGCCACCAAGGCCAGCTCTTATAATCTTATTTGCCAGTTAATAAGTACAATTGTCTTTCTGATCCTCACAGTGTTTCTCAATTTGCTTTAGCCACAAAGACAATTGGTAGAAGAGGAAATCTGTGAGGCGGTCTGTAAGAGTCTTTACTATGTATTCGCATCACAATCCTATTGCTTTCAAAAGGAGTTACTGAACCTCTCTAACCTTGTTTTCTTATCTTCAAAGGGAGCAATACGAGTATTTTTCATAAGAGTTTTTGAGAGGATAAAATAAACCAATACATGTAAAGTGACTAGCATAGTTTTTGACACACAGTAAACTTTCACCAAAAGTTAGTATTAAGATTACTTTTAGTATTAGCTATATGTCATTTAAGAAATGGATAGAAAAATCAAAGTGTTGGCCATCTCTGTCTGTCTTATAAAGTTACACTGACTGTGCCACAATATATATCATTAATTTCCTAAATAAAAAACTCAAACAAAAATATCCATCTCTATAGATAATGGCAGAACCATTTTATGATGTAATTTTTTAGACTAACTAAAAGCATTTTTTTTTTCATTTCAAAAGTTCGAGAAGGATAGTAATTATAATAAAATCCTGTTCTTGTTTTAGGCATTTAAAACATTTTATATGATTTAACAGTGAGATTGTTTTGTTTTCTTTTTTATATTTCCTTTTGTAGGTGTTTTGTCCCTTGTTTGAAACTACTTACACTTCTAAGAGTGAGTAAGCTCCAACTATGAATGTCATCACCTTATGATTCCCTTACAGTAAGATTACTTCTCATTTTACAACTTCAGATTACTTACCTTTCCCTAATCAA
This sequence comes from Graphiurus murinus, assembly GCA_004027655.1. NCBI lineage: Eukaryota > Metazoa > Chordata > Mammalia > Rodentia > Gliridae > Graphiurus > Graphiurus murinus. Next base: position 102,754 of record PVLC010002444.1, on the reverse strand, counting down.
ACTCATCACTACATGCCTCTCATCTCTTCTTCTCATCTATCTGAAGGGTCTGGTCCAAATTTTTTTCCTGCTAATTCCTCCTCACCACATTGTCCTATGATCTGCTAAATTCATTGTATCTTAAATTTATGGAGACTTCCTTATGGATAATACCAGATCCTTTGAGAATAACCATGTGGATTCTAAATTTCACATTGTCAGACAAAATACTAGGAAATGATCATTAGAAATGACAAATGCATATATGCACATCTATTGAAAAAATTATTAGTGGTAACAAGTATCTTGAGAAACAAAGAATTTTAATCCACCAAGATTTTGCTTCCAACAGAGACAATGATAAGAATTAAAATCCTATGTGGCTTCTTTAAATTCTTATTGTAAATAAAAATCTTGTACTCATAGCAGCTCAGGATCTTTGACAAAATAAGTTATAGGAGAGATTGTCTAAACACTCAGTAATCCCATTTACTCGTTTTAAAATTAAGTTGAAAACAAGTTCTAGTCAACAAGGTGTGGTAGCATTTCCAGGTCTGGCTATAAAACCACATGAATTGACTGACCATATTTTCTTTTCCTCTCCTTCAGTGGCCTAAGGCAGCCATATGCTTAAAATGATAGTTTCATACACTTGAGAAAGCTTATCCTCAAGTGACCATTTGGACAGAGCTCCTAAAAAGGCACGTCAGCTTCCACTGGTTTATGTGTAACCAAAGAATTAAGCTTATTGACTTTCACTATATTAAGCTGTTAATATTCCAGGTTTTATTTCTTACTGTAGCTTAGCATAGCTTAACCTAATTCAGAAATGAAAGCCACTTCATTCAAAAAACTATATAGTTTTTTTCTTAGATGACATAACTAATGTGAGATTCAGATATTTAATTAACAAAAGGCCCTTTCTATGAGATAAAAAAAATCTGTAGAGGGCTTTGATTAAGTCCTCAATCTGATCAACTTCCTACCATGTTACTTCTCAGCTTAAAACCCCCTAAAGAGTTACCATTGTTTTGCACTTAAGGTCTTTTCAACTCACCTATAAATGCTACATTTGAAAAGATCAAATGCATGTAAAATGCCATGCATGGTGCTTGATGAAACACAGTTGTTAAATAGACTTTTTATTCATCATTTATCCTGGGGATTTCTAAATTATTGAGCAGATAGATATTTGGTGAAGTTTAGGGGAAAGAGGAAGAAAAGAAAAGAAAGAGAAAGAAGGGAAGAATGAGTTGGGCTGGAGGTTAGAGAATGGAAGAAAAAAGTGAGAGTACACATTGTCCTTGCCTCATACTTATACATACTCCCTCTTTTCTCCATTTACAGCTCTCAAATAAGAAGGAGCCAGGTGCTGTGGATCACACCTGTAATTCTAGTACTAGTGAGGCTGAGATAGGAGAATCCCAGGTTCACAGCCAACCTCAGCAACTTAGTGAGACCTTGTTTCAAAATAAAAAAAAAAGGTGGTGGGTATAACTCAGGTGAGAATGCTCCACGTTCAATAAAAAAAGGCAAGGCGTAGATCTGTTACTTTTGTAGGAAGGAATTAAGCCCAAGTGGCTGACTTCATGCTACTACATAAGTATGATTTTTTTTGTGGTACTGGGGATTGAACCCAGGGGCATTCTACCTCCGAGCTACACCCCTAGTCCTTTTTTTATTCTTTATTTTGAAACGTGGTCTCATTAAGTTGTGGAGAGCCTCACTAAGTAGCTGAGACTGGCTGTGAACCCGGATCCTCTGGTCTCACCCTCCCAAGTACTAAGATTACAAGCGTGTGCCATCACGTCCTGCCATTTTTTACATCAACTTTGAAGCGATCTTAAAAGATAACCCAATATAAAAACCAATCCACTATATCCAGATCAAACAAAACTAATTTTAAGATTGATATTAGGTATCAGGTTTCCACTAATCTCTACTCTAACTCAAAATTCTACTGTTCATTTCACCTTAAATACAATTTTGCTTTAATAAATTCACATTTAAAATCATTAAATTTTAATCCATGTCACAATTATATTCAGTATAGCCAATAGTTTAAGAAGGCATCTTTCATACTAACCTTGGTTTCTGCGATTTTCTTTTGGATTGTATCTGTTCTATAAGGACCCTCCTTCCATGATTCAGTTTTGGCTCTGGCCTGTCCTAAGACCTGTTCAGCTTTTTCCTTAGCTTCTAGCCACTGTGTCGAATCCTTTAACATTTCATTCAACTGTTGCCTCCGGTTCTGAAGGTGTTCCTGTAGTTCATCCCACTGATTCTGAATTCTTTCAACTGTAATGAAAGGAGAAATTAGTACATACTAATAAAGAATAGCCTGGAAAAGACATTTGGTATTTAACATCTAAACATTATCTCAAGTTTATATTGCTCATAATAAAATTGTTCACTGGGTTATGGCTAGGATGATGATGAACAGGATTCCTTACTATTTTCAAATGGCAAACATGGATTGATGTTAAATTATTTTCTATAATTTGTATGTATAAATTATATATATTTCATATAAATAATAAACATTATACTAATTATATTTATTATATTATATAAGTAATAAATATATGAAGAACATATATATATATATATAAAATTGGCTGCGAGTGGTGGTATAAAATTGTAATCTCAGTGCTTCAGAGGCTGAGACAGGAGAATCACAGGTTCAAGACCAGCCTTAGCAATTTAACAAAACCCTGTTTCAAAATAAAAATAAAATGGGGCTAGTGATATAGATCAGAGGTACAACACCCCTGTGTTCAATCCCCAGCACCAAATGAATGAATGAATGAAATGTTTTCTATTCTTAACCCCTAAAACCAAATATGAATACTTCTTAACCCCTAAAACCAAATAAGAAAAATCTATGGCAGAATGCCTCAACCTCCTCATCCTTACTACTTCAGTGCCTACCAGAATGATTTTCAGTTCTAGCACTGGCATTTTATTGCCTGAAGGCTTTCTGTTGCCGCAAGGGTTTGCTTTGCCATCCAAGGGGCAGGACAGACACACTAGAGAATCGACATCTTGCCACATCCCAGGAGCAGCTGTAATCCATGACTGACCATAGGAATTGGGGCTCTGGTTCCCTTGACCCTATGGGAGATAACTCTGAGGTAAGTGCCTTCCAAGGAATTCAGAAACTCCCCAGGGGGGTAAACTTCCATTGGCTCACAGTGGTAGCTTGCTTCATAATGCATCATCCTTTACTGGCTGTCTTGCCTTATTGGTCTCTCTTCCCTGTGTCCCTGTTATTTCCCTTACCTCCCAAATAAACCACTTTCTCTCAGAACCTTTTCCTTGGGTCTTCTGGGGGAGTGCAAGAGTATTTAGATATATTGGAAAATTCTATTAACAATATCTAAGAATTCATGCTGAGTACATTCTGTAAAACTGGCTTACGCTGAGGCTATTTTTGGTATCATTGAGCCTAAGATGGAATGCCCTATGGATTCTGCTCCAAAATACTTTATCTTAGGGTATTAACAATAAATAAGATCACGCAATTTCTAAACAACTTCTTTAAGATGGTATCATGAAATGGAAATAATCTTGCAGAAAACAAGTAATAAATCTACTAACCACTTTATCCCTTAAACATGAAACCTGGAAGACATTCTAGATTCTTCCCTAAAGCTCATCCAATACCGTACATAATTAGTTACATTTTTTTTCATATGCAACTTCTTCTGTCTTTCTACTGCCAGTACTGCACAGCTCTATTTTTTTCTTCATGTCTGCTACAGACTGTATATGGACCTTCTGCCCCAAGTTTTGGTCTCACAATGTAAATTCCATGCTGTATGGATTGATAACTAATATAAATCTGATCACTCCACTCTCTTGTTTAAAACCTGCTATGATTTGAGTATGGTTTGTCCCTGCCAAAGCTCCTGTTTAGGCTTGCTCCCTGATAAAACAGTTGGGCCTCATGGGAGGTGGGGCCTCATGGGAGGTGGGGGATGGAGACCTTATGAGTTCATTATTGCCTTTCTCACATAAGTGACTTCTTGTCTCACAGGACTGGATTCAATACCGTGAGAGAAGGTTGTTATAATGCAGGGCTGCACCTCAAGTTTTGACTCTGCTGTAGTTTGGTTCCTAAATGTCTGCCAAAGGCCCATGTGTTAAAGGCTTAGTCCTAAGCCCACAGCACTATTGGGAGTAGAAATCTTTTAGAAGCACAGGCCTAATGGAAGAAAGTTAGGCCATTGGGGGTGTGCCCCTGAAGGGGATATTGGGATCTTTGCTCCTTCCTCTATTTTTGCTTCCCAGTCACCATGAGATAAACATCTTTCTCTAATCCACTTCCCCTACCTTTTCAAGGGCCCAGAGGCAGTAGGCCCAAGTTACCATGGACTGAAAACCCTAAATTTGTGAGTTGAAACAAGCCTTTCCTCCTTTTAAGTTAATTTTATTTTGCATTTTGTCACAGCAACTGAAAGCTAACTAACATAGTCTGTTTCATGTGTACTCTCTTGCCCTTCTACTTACCACCATGAGTTATACCAGTGGGAGTCTAGAATCTAAGCAGATATCAGCACCATGCTGTTGGATTTCTCAGCCTCCATAATTAAAAGCCAAACTAAAAGCCGGGCTTGGTGGCGCATGCTTGTAATCCCAACATTTGGAAGGCTGAGACTACAGGATCCGGGTTCGGGGCCAGCCTCAACTGCTTAGTGAGACCCTGTTTCAAAATAAAGAATAAAAAATAGGGCTGGTGGTGTAGCTCGGAGGTAGAATGCCCCAGAGTTCAATCCCCAGTATAGCAAAAAAAAAAAAAAAAAAAAAAAAAAAAAAAAAAAAAAAAAAAAAAAAAAAAAAAAAAAAAAAAAAAAAGCTGAGCTAAACCTCTTTTCTCTATAACTTAGTCTGTTCTCTGTTCATTAATCTTGCTATAGAAACAGAAAATGGACTAAGACAAAATTTGTCATTGTCTTCTAGAATATCTTAGCTTATTATCCAGAGAACACATTCCTTTGTTGTCTGGCCTGTACTATCTGAGAGGTTTATCTACAAAGGGACACATCACAATACAAGCAGGGTGCAAGACAATCACCACAGAAAATACCAGAACCTGGCACCAGTATAGCTGTTACTACATCTAGGCCAAAAGAATGAGGGGGAGAAGTGGCCAAAATCAGAGAATCATAATGAGAACCCACCTCGAAAAAAGCAGTAACCTTTTGTCAAGGGACACAGTCAGCCTGCGGCGACCTTACAAGAAGGGAATTAGGAGAATAAATATACTGATCTAATTTAGTCTACTCTCTTCAATTTCCTACTAGGGCTCCCCAGAGCCTAAACCAACTGGAAGCCAGAGGGCTTGAGAACTCAGTGATGATACAGGTCACCCTCCCAGAACAGAGGGCAGGGGAGAGAAGGGCAAAGACTATCTATGGATGGACAAAGAGAATATATACAACACAGTATCATGAAACTATGCTTCTTATTTCAGGATATAAGAAAATTCTTTTTAATTAACCCTGCCACCCTCCATAAAGTTATGAGAAATTATGAGTTAAAGAAGTCTTAGGATATTTTGTAAAAAAGGATTGGGACTAGAAAGACCCTGCAAAACCAGTGATTATAACGTAAAATCAAGAACCTGGTCTCCGGCATAGGTAAAACAGTGATTGACACTAATTATGGACCACTGTTTTCACTGGATTTATTTCTATTTGGATGTTTGCTATGCATCACAAAACCAGTCAACATATTATATTCCAACTTTGGTTAACATGTCAACTTCTGTTTACATGACAGTCTTTCACCCTAAACTTTGAGTACCATTGTTTCATTTTATTATTGTCATTTCACTGGGTAGCCTATTATAGTTGAGGCTTTATAGTTGCTGATCATTCTTTTATTTAATCTTTGGTTTATAACATTAATAGTATAAATATGATAAGAAAGCTGTTTAAAATATAAATAAAAGTATCTAAGTTTTCTGAAAAAAATTCCATTGGTCTAGAAACAACTGATATTACAATTGTACATTATTTTTCACTTGTTATAGCAGGATACTTTGGTATGTATTCATGGCATCTTCTTTTCTTTATCTATTGTATACTTTACATATTTGAAAATAGTAAAATTGACTTTCCTTAAAATAGTCTGATCTTAATTTGTTTTTATTAGTCTTAATGACAGTTTATTATGTTATCAATTTTATTAGAATGCCTAATGGTTTTATTTATTTTTGGTACAGGGGATGTAATCCAGGGGTTTTCTACCTCTGAGCTACACCCCCAGCCTCATTTCTCATTAAATTATGTGTCACTGGCCTTAAATGTATGATCCTCCTGTCTCAGCCTTCCCAAGTACTGAGATTGCAGGTATATATCACCATGCCTGGCTATTCATGGTTTTTTTTTTTACATAAATACAACAAGCTGTTTGGATTCGTACCAGTTGATATTTTACATATCTTTAGCTCATTTCAATATCATAGTTAGTATATATTTTGAAATGGTCATCATTTGACATTAGAATTAAGTAAAGTAGTTTTTCTCATTCTGTAGGCAAATATTTTTAATTGTGGATAAAAGAGGGACATTGTATAGTCTGGACCATTACTTGAGACAAACACAGCATCCATTGGAGTTTTTGCTCAATCACAGCAATGGAACGGTTTCAGACAAAAGTAATTATCCGTGTATAATATAGTAAGATACAATGGTTTCTTGAGGTGTATGTATCACTGAGGATATTTCCTCATTCTTAATCTTTGAGTATATGTTATCATTGGATAATAACTAAATATCATCCAAAAATACTTCTACCCTTCTATACAGTCATACACAACCCTAAATCTATCTAGCCAGACAGTTACCATTTTATTTCCCATCTAAAAGATACCAGGCAAAGAACCCTAAGACAGATTCCCTGGCAAATGTTTTGGGTGCCTGTTAGCTAGTAGTTACTATCTACCCGAAGAATAGTGGATAATCAGGGAGAAAATAATGAGTTCAATTTTGGATGTATTCATGGGAGGTTTTGAGGATCACCCACATAGGACTATCTTTTAGTCAGGTTGGCTTCAATGGTCCATAGCATATGGTATTTTGTGATTGGAAATTGCTACAGAAAAGTTTAAAAACTGAAAACATCAATGTGAATACATTCTCATCAGTTTGTCATATTATGGATTGGGCAGAAAGGAGGTTTGAGGATGGATGGAATACTGGAAAATAAAACAAATAAAGACTGAATGAAATGAAAAGAACCAGTAAATGAAAGGTAAGAGTAGTTAGATGAATATCAGGAAAGTATATTCCATAGACAAGAAATATATATTTTTTAAAACACAATAGTGGTCAAAATTTGAATGTCATATATGTCACAAGAGATAAAAATTATATTAATTTAAATACCTACTTGGTTCAGAGCACTATATTAAGTTATTCACATGTATTAATTCATTTAATCACCACGATAATCCTATATGTATCAATGTCATATCATTATTGTTATTGTTGCTATTATTACCCTTATATAACATATGAGGAAATAAGGACTGTGTTAAAGACTTGGCCTAAGGTCATACAAGTAGTGGCTGTTAGAACCAACTCTTGGACCCAAAGAGTCAATATTTGGACCATGTTCAAAGTATCACTGTCTTTGACCACATGGAATTCTTCATTGCATTTCAAATTTATCCAATTTGGACACTGGCTCAAATCATTTCATTTTCCCCTCTTTATTTTCTTCACTTCTGCTCAGGATCTCTATTCAAAGTAAACAAATGGACTTACTTTGTTTCTAATTTAATACCATTGCATTAACCACATTTTTTATATCAGATAGGGTATTCTGATATAAAAATCCATTGATTAAAAGGTATGGTGGGCAGGAGATTCCTGTGAGCCAAAAATAATTTACAACTTCTCTTTCTCTAAAATTATTAAAATAATTGTAGGTTAGAGAGAATCTGCTGGCATGTCTTTTTGCCTCAGTGTTTCTTTTTAATCAAGTCATAGACTTACTAATAGAGAAAAGTCCCTTCATATATCAGCTAAGGATATTTTATAAGCCCTTTCAAAATTTGAAACATATTGAGCTCTAGAGGATAATATAAGCCATAAATATTACATTGTTATTAACATAAGTACAATTAGATGAATACTAGAAAGACAGTTTGCAGAAGCATGGCCCCTTGTGAAATAACCAACCATATGTGAGAATCCATTCTGCAGGGCAGAAATTATGGAGAGAATTTCTTCTCCAAAAAGATTCACCATAAGTTTTCTCCAAATAGTCAACTTGTCAAGTATTTTAAAAATATTATTTGATTTATGATTCCACTCTCGGGTACATATCCAACAGAAATGCAAACTTATAGTCACCAAAAAACATGTACTAGGCTGTTGATAGCAGAACTCTTTGCAATTGCCCCAAATTGGAAATTATCCAAATTGCCATCTACTCTAAAGTGAATTAATATATAGTAGTATCCATAGAATACTCTCCAGGAACAAGAGTGAAATATTTACAACTATAAATGATAATATAGATGAATCTTGCAAAAATATTGCTGAGGGAAAAAAGCCAGCCACAAACAAATAGATATTTTTTTTATTACTTTAGAAGTTAGGATAATGGTTACTCTTGTGCAGTAGATAGTCACTGGAAGAGACAAAGGGGATGACTGAAGTTCTGGTAATATTCTGCTTCTTGATTTGTATTTAGTTTATGAAAATCACTGAGCTAGATATTTATGATATGTATACTTTTCATTACACATATTGAAAAAATAAAAATTTAAAAACTGTTCAATTTGTAAAATGTATTCTACATATAACTTTGGGATATTATTTTTTCAAAAGGGATGTCATATATAGAAAATGCATCACTTTGGCTGCTATAAATAAGAGATAAGAGACGCAATGATTTTGCTATGGATACAACATAATTTAGGCCTTAGACTTCTGTGATAAAGAACATTTCAAAATTATTTATTGGACAGTGAACTGGACTAGACTCCCAGCAACAAATCAGAACATACAGCCTCCTCAAGCAGCTATTCACCTATTTAATAAAGGAAACAAAGCAAAGCAATTGATTGATAGAGCAGTCCCAAGAGTACTATGTGTTTAAAAAAACACATACCAAAGAATACTGTAGTTTTACATATATTCCATTTTGTGAATGAATGAAAGCCAATATAAAATATTAAGATTATACAAGTAAAGCTGTTATCCTGGAACTGGTTCAGTGTGGTAGGTGGACATCAAATGGGCCTAGTTAACTGTCAATAATTGGGCAAAAATTCAAACTACAGAATGTCACCACACTTGCAACACTGCACCCAGGAGATTGATAGACCAAAGATGTATTATGGCAATGTAGTTGGTCACTAGAACCCATACTGTTAGATTTACATTTATACCAGATTCATCTGACATACAAAAGTGAAATAATAATAAAATATATGCACATAAACCCAGACAATCTGTGCATGCTTGCAATTGAAGAGCTACACAAATATATGTATTTCTTTTCACAGAGGTCCATCGTGGAAAGCTTCTCAACTGATTTGTGCAGCAAATAGATGCTGGATAACGAAGGGAAATAAATAACCAATGCTAAAATTCAGGATGACAGACTGGGACCCAGCATGTGTCCTGATTTACAGATCTCCAAAAGTGTCAAATTGGAAACTCAGCAATCATGTCAAGAACCATAATATTGCAGACAAAGAAACAGTTTGGTTGATTAAGTACTAAACGATCTTTCACTTCAAGTTTTTAAACTAGCTATGTTTGATTATCAATATACATTCTTGACTGATATAAATTCTCACATCTCTCCTAGGGAGGAATGTTACTTAAAAAAAAAGAAGAAGAAAAGAAGAAGCCAGGCCTGGTGGCCCATGCTTGTAATTCCAGTACTTCGTAGGCTGAACCAAGAGGATCATAGGTTGGAAGCCAGCCTCAGTAACTAAGTGAGACCTTGTTTAAAAAACAAACAAACAAGAGTGGCACACTCTTGTAATCCCAGCATTCGGGAGGCTGAGACCAGAGGATTCGGGTTCGAGGCCAGCCTCAGCTACCTAGTGAGGCACTCCACAACTTAGCGAGACCCGGTTTCAAAATAAAGAATAAAAAAATAGGGCTGGTGGTGTAGCTCGGAGATAGAATGCCCCTGAGTTCAATCCCCAGTACCACAAAAAAAAATAAAAATAAAAATAAAAACGGAGATGGAAGATGACTGCCTTTTTGAATATACACTGCTACTGAAGAAAGCACAGAAATTTCTGCCCTGAAGGCACAACCTAAAAATTTGAAGTTAGTGTGGCTGAGTTTTAGAAAGTAATCTTGACTATGAGTTTGTCCTGGGTTATAGCCCTAGATTTGTGATAAAATAGTTAATTTAATTTGGAAAAGTTGATTGTCATAACTGCAGCTTCCTTACCTATAAACTAAACTAAATTAATAACTGCAATCCACAGATCCAATTGTATCGTGAAACTATAATTCAACAATGAATAAAAGCATAAAGGACAATAATAAAGCAAGATGCTATTGTGTCTCTCTATACAAAAGATTAAACAATGGATTCTATTTATAAGCAAATAGTCCTGATCTACTAGAGGTTTCACACTGTGGATCTCAGTGATCCTAAATAACATGCAAGAGTTCTAGGTACAAAACACCAGACTAGAAGAGTTAAATTATAGGTAAATCTATTGAGGTCACTTGAGTGGGTGAAGCGTGACTGATATGTTTAACTATAGGCAAGTATAAGGAGAAGGATCCCAACTGCAGTTCAGACAATGCGCTCTGAACTATTTGTTGAGGTCAGGAAAGACACATGGGACTTATCACAAATTGTTACCTAGGGCCAAAACAGTCACCAAAAAATATTAGGCATGATAAAGAAGGAAAATGAAAACAAACAAATCAAAATCAAAACAAAACAAATCTCATACAAAGTTAGGATACAGCTATACCAACAGTAATGTGAGCATATTTCAGTGTTTGACCTTGAAAGACATAAAAGGAATTGAGGAAAGTCAAAATAATAATAGTGAAAGTGACAGGATGTTAAGATGTCCCTCCTCCTTCCATAAGTGATTTAAACATGGATTCTGTGGAAGGGCTATGTACATTTAAGCTCTACAAAAAGAAGTCTCAACAAATCCGCTAAGAAGAGGAAGAAGCAAAAGTGCTAACAGCATAGCTAGTGTGAATGTGCATTTGCTCCCTGTAGGAATAGGAGAGGAGGAATGTGGTCACTGTGCAAATATAGGATGAATTGTCTGTGCCATAAAAGACCAGAAAGCTAAAAAGAGATAGGAGTTATTTGCACATGATGAAAGGCTAGCCAGTATGATCAAGGACTATAACTGTTTCTTCTCTAAATCCAAACAAGCTAGAATGCGGGGATAGCTAAGCATTTATTTTAAATGCATGAAAGACAGAAACAGAATATCATCAAATTATAAATATATTAGAATATTAGCTTACCATTTAAGGTTATTTGGAACATGAAAAATCTGTAATTTGATGCAATTTGCACACTTAGCTTTCTATATATGTGTGCACTCTCCCTATGCAGATAATAATAAAAAGAAGATTAATAATATATAGAGAGGAAAGAAATAATAGATTCAGGGCAGTAGCAAAGTATCTGGCCTCCAACTATCTCTCAATAATCATGTGTCTTTGTCACATCATTGGGCTTCTAAAATTTTGAGTCATGAAGTAAAGGGGTGTAGATTGGATGTTCCCTGGGGTTCCTTCTAGCTCTAACAATCTGTGAAAATACATGTTTCTTGATGCTTCTGTCAGAGATGGAAGCTCACCTTCGAAGGTTATTGTGAAGAACTCAGTAAGCCCAGTGTCTGGATGAACAAATAGCATATCAATAGCCATATAATTTCCCTGGATGGGCCTTCATAATGTTTCAAATTGGTAATGGTATGGTCATATATTGTCACACTAAAAGTCAGATAAAGTAAACCTTCACATTTTCTTTCTTTCTGGGTTGATGGGATTTTTTTGCAGCTTGATAGAGGCATACCCATTCACTGAAACTCGCTGAATTATGTGCCTGAATTATGCGATATACAAATCTTGCCACAAACAAAAGAAATGTGAGCTAATATTGCAGTCTAGCTAATGATATGCATATTGAAGTGTTTAGGAGTAAAGAGAACTGATGTCATCAATCTAATACATCAGAAAAAATAATAGGGACTGGTGAACACAAAAAAAGGACGAAGAAACACAACAGGGGCACTGGCTATATAATTCTTTTAGCTTTCTTTGCATTTGTAATTTTTCAAAGTAGAATGGTAGACAAATGTGCTCTTATAGAAAACACAAAGCAAGCCGGGCGTGGTGGCGCATGCTTGTAATCCCAGCATTCAGGAGGCTGAGACTGGAGGATCCGGGTTCGCGGCCAGCCTCAGCTACCTAGTGAGGCACTCCGCAACTTAGTGAGACTCGGTTTCAAAATAAAAGAATAAAAAAATAGGGCTGGGGGTATAGCTCGGAGGTAGAATGCCTCTGAGTTCAATCCCCAGTACCACACACACACAAAAAAAGAAAACACAAAGCAGCATATTATTTAAGCAGTTTTCTAAGTCACTAACACCATTTCCCAAAGAAGAAAAAAAATACCGTCTGTGGAATATGGAAGTTTAAAAGATACCAAACACAATTTAAAGGAGTGTAAATGGCAAAACATTTTCCTCAAAGTCACATCCAATGTGTATGGAGAGAAATTGGAAATAGAATTCAGACAGGTCTCTTAATTTTCTAATCAATAAACTGTCAAAGACCAGAGTATCTCATTAAAAGTATGCTGAGTATATATTCTTTTGTAATAGGGTTTGAACCCAGGAGCATTCTACCTCTGAATGACACTCCAGCCCTATTTTATTTTTTATTTTGAAATAGGATATTTCAAAATAAAAAATATTTTTATTTTGCTAAGTTGCCGAGGGTCTCATTAAGTCCTGTCTCAGCCTCTCAAGTAATGAGATTGCAGGCATGCACAACCACACCTGGTTTATGATGGGTATTTTTTATAGAAAAATGAGTTAGTCCTTTAAAGAAAGCTCCTTCTGTTTTGGTTATAAAGCATATACAAATGTGTATTGGTTCCAAATACTAAAAGATGTGTTAAGGTAAAAGGAGGATTGTGTTTACTCCACTAATTGGAGAATCAGACTATGAGAAAATATCAACATCCAGTTATAATAAAACATAAGCTGTTTTATTAATTAAATAAATAGGTGAATGTTGAAATATGGTAGTATTTGACCATTAAAATGAATTAAGTTTTAAAAATAATGAGGTTTTTTTTTGAGATGGAGATTATCAGTTGATGTGAAAGGCTGAAGTTGAGAGAAGTGTTTGATGTATAGTTGGTATAGGTTGAGTCTGGATTGTCTCCAGAGAACATTTCAGATGTGTTAAAGGCTTGCTTTCTTCCCAGTGATGAAGCTGTTGGAAGGTGGTGGAAACCGTTAAGAGGTGGGGCCTAGTAGGAGGTCTTTGGGGTCATTAGGGACATGCCCTAAAAGGAGATTGTGTGAACCCAAGCTCTTTTACCTCTCTCTTTATCATCTTGGCCATGAGATGAGCAGTTTTGCTTCACCACACACTTTCTGTTGTGATATGTTTCTACTACCAATAAGAGGTCTAAGAGCAATGTGTCCACCCAATCGTGGACTGGAAATTCCAAAAATGTGAACCAAAATAAATATTTTGTAAGTTCATTATCTCAGGTATTTGTTATATTAATGGAAAGATGAGTAACAAAATAACTATGCAAAAATATTTTTATCATCCTAGGTTACTCACAAATCACAGAAAAGAAACTATCTAGATGTGATATAGATATAGTATCATTGGACAATCTATCTGTCCGGCATCTCAATCATTACCTAAGTTAAGTGTCAAATATAGCAAATAAAGTACTAACAACTCAAAAGGGCTCAGCTAGAGTTCATTAAAGTAGAACTAAAGGTACCATTACAATTCCAGCACCATAGATTTATTACTGTGTCACCAGCATGCAATGCACACAATAAACCCATTCATCATTATAAATTTGCACATCAAAGTTGATGCATTCATTGGAATACAAATATTTTTAAAAATATGTAGAATAAAAAAGCATTTATCTCCCTTAACATGCATTGAATTTCATCTATATACCTTGCCACTCAAGTTTTTATTTGATGAATGCAGAAAATGCAAATGATACCTGAAAAACAAAGTGGTCTCATGCTATCTTTCCAAATATACTACACAATTTAATCATTCAAGTTAAGGAATAAAAATAATTGCAAAGAAATTCTATGGCTGGAAAGCCAAAGTCCATATATCGTCTATTGAGAGGCTTTGCTATATCTCTATTCTTCTTTACCTCCGTCTCTCCATATTTAGATGCTCTCCATGCCCACTTCCCTTCCCTGTACTCAGTATTCCAGTCTTTTTCTCCTTCTAAGAGAAGCTATTCTACCTTCACCCCTCCTCTTTCTTCAATTTCAGTCTAGAACAACATTTATTTCTTTTTTCATGTTAAAATAAAATAGCAAGAAACAAACACCCCAAAATATTCTCTCCTCCTTCCAATCCTATGTCTTTCTCCTTCATGGAAGAGTGATTTATACCCATGATACTTAAAGAATAGTTAATACTTAAAGCACCTGGGAGCTTGTTATAAATGCAGAATCTTAGCTTCTACCTCCAACTTACCAGATCAGAATCTGAATTTTTTAAAAAGATTCCTCAGAGGATTTATATGTGTCAAGTTTGAGAGGCACTATTCTACACTCATATTTCTACTGCCAAACCTCACATACCATTCTCAACCCAGTGCAAATTGACTTTGCAAATGAAATCACTTGTGTAGTTGATAGCAGTGACCTTCAAATTGCTGTAGCATTGGAGCTTTTGAAGTCTTTATTTTTACATAGTGCTCTTTAGTGATTCCATCATTGATGTACTCTTCTTGATATCTTCTCTTTTGATTAATGTGGTAGGATTCTTTCTTTTATTTTATTATATCACTATGGTCATTCCTCAGCCTCTTCTGCCCATCCCTTAAACATTGCTGTTTGCCAGGGTCTCCCTTTGATCTTCTTTCCACTTACATATTCTCCTTGGTAAGTTCATTTACTATCCCTGCAATGATTCTAGCAGAATCTCTGTTTTAAGCTGAGAACTGTCTCCTGAGGTCCACATCTCTACAGTCAAGTAAATTGTTTTGAAAAAGTCAACATTTCCAAAATCCATCACATCATCTTCACCCTTCCTCTCTCCTAATTACTGACACATCTGTTCCTCTACCTAGTCATTCAAGGAGAAACCTACAAATCATCCTTTGTTCCTCTTTCCTCTATCCTTTAACCAAGAAGATGCCAAATCATTCATTCAACCTCTTTAAATTGCTCTTCTAACCACGCTATCATCCAACTATCTCTTCTCTAGACTGCTTTAATTAAAAGCCTCCAGATGCTTTCTCTAATTTAGTGGATCATAACCTCATCTGCATAGTTGAATCTACTGGGATGCTTCAAAAAATACCAATGTCTGGGACCTATTCCCAAAGGTTCTGATTTAATTGGTTTGGGGTGGAGTTCAGACATCAGCATTTTTTTTTTTTTTCCCGGTACTGGGGATTGAACTCAGGGGCAATCTACCTCCGAGCTATACCCCCAGCCCTATTTTTTTATTCTTTATTTTGAAACCGGGTCTCACTAAGTTGTGGAGTGCCTCACTAGGTTGCTGAGGCTGGCCGCGAACCCGGATCCTCAGGTCTCAGCCTCCCGAATGCTGGGATTACAAGCGTGCGCCACCACGCCCGGCTAGACATCAGCATTTTTAAAAGCTCCTCCTAGTGATTTTAATGTATAATTAGAAGTGAGAGCCACTAATCTAATGCAAGTCAAAAGGATGCACTCTTCATCCATCTTCAATACTCTGGTCAAAGAAATCTTTTGAAGATGAAAACCTGAATCTGTCACCACTTATTAAATTCCCTTAATTTCAAGCCCCCATTGCTTTCAGGTTACAATAGATATGCACTACATGACTTACCAGACTTTTTCAAACATGGCCCTTGTCTACTTTTCTGGTTTCTTCTGCCTGTTGTGAAGCCTTTACTCTAGCATTACAGCCACACAGGAGTCCTCTGCATGTATCACATTGTCACCCAATTCTCATGTGTCTCTGCTTTTACTTTGGTCAGAATGTATTCTACCTTTTTTCACTTTGCAGAACTCTGCTTTGAAGATCCTGCCATTAGTCATTTCTTCCCTGACACTTGTCTTCTACCCTACCCAATGTGGCCTCTGCCTACCTTGTGAGTTCCTCAAGCTTTCTGTTTCTGTGTTTTTATTATACTTTTGAATACACTGATTACATTATTCAGCAGCTGTCTATTCATTGTCTTACACACTGAAAGGTGATCACTTGAGGAGAAGCAATATGTTTGCATTCTTAAGTCCCAGCAGAAGTTTGGAGCATAGGAAGGGATAAAGAAATGTGTAGAAAGGACTAATAGAACTTTTAAATCACCAACAAGAACTTACACGCTACTATGACAATGAAAATCATGAACATGCAATGCATGAATGAAACACGCACGCAGTGTTATGAAAATTAAGTACATGTTCAAATATCTTGAAGACTTTGTGAAAATTGGATTCTGTATTAAGGGGAAATAAATTGATGAAACACAGATTCAAGTAATTTCTTCCAATGCTTCTCCAAAAATCAAAATGTAGGATTAAGTAAAATTATCAAACAATTTTAGTTCATTTAACATACATGTGGCTACTCAGACAGAGCCAGGAAGCCGGGCGTGGTGGTACACACTTGTAATCCCAGCATTTGGGAGGCTGAGACCAGAGAATCCAAGTTCACAGCCAACCTCAGCTACCTAGTGAGGCACTCTGCAACTTAGTGAGACCCTGTTTCAAAATAAAGAATAAAAAACAGGGCTGGAGGTATAGCTTGGAGGTAGAATGCCCCTGAGTTCAATCCGCAGTACTACAAAAAAAAAAAAAAAAAAAAAAAAAAAGACAGAGCCAGGTGTTGTGGTGCACACCTGTAATCCCAGTACTTGGGAGACTGAGACAGGGGGATTGTTGTTTTGAGGATAGCCTCAGCAACCTAGTGAGATGCTCAGTGAACTAGAGAGACCGTTTTGAAATAAAAAAAATAATGTGCTTTTATTAGTGCATTATAGTCTCATATCATAATGTAAATCATGTTGAAAATGACATCATACACACAGCTCAGAGGTAGAATGTACCCCTGGGTTCAATCTTCAATGCCAAACCCCCCCCCCCAAAACACAGGATTAGTGGTTGTTAGCCAAAATGTATTTTAACCTAAAGAATTGGCTTAAATGCCAAGAATGAAAAACATATAAAAGACTCAAATTGCATTTCTAGGCACCATTTTGAGATATTTTTTTCTTACTTAAACCTCAGCAACTCGTGAATATTATATTAAATGATGTGAAATATGGGGGACATAAAAGTAATTCTTTCTCTGTTCTGATGATCCCAATTCAAGTGACAAAATAGTACAATACATGTAAATAAACTTTGAAAATTAGTATGGCAGCTCCTAAAATAGTACAACAGCTTCTAAATAAAATGCTTGAGTTTACAGAAAACAACAAAAAATTCTGTTTATGGCTCCCAGTATTTCCATTTACCCTGGGTAAATCATAACTTTATATCCAGAGAAGCAAGACCCAGGAGAGAGACAATACCTTGGTGAAACATATGACTAAGAAATCTAGGAACAGAATAGTGTAATTGCTTTAATTTTAAAAGAAAATTCTTTTGAAGCAGAATTTCCATAGTAAAAAATAGAAAACTTTAAAATGAGGTAATCTATGTAAAAAATGCTGTGTAAACTACAAAGCTGTCAGCAAGCATAAGGTATTATTTCCTTTAAAATGAGGTATAGAATAGCATTGTGTCTATACAATTTGCAGCAAGAGAAAGATTCTTTTAAAAATATATAAAACGGATGCTTTTTAACCTAAACAAAAAGATATAAAAACTGCCAGAACTTGGTCTCAAGCAAGTCTCTATATTTTCCTGTTCTTATGAATAAAAAGCCATGTGATCTTCTAATACTTGTCCTTAGATATTTATTTCTTTATTTATTCCTTTGTTTATTCACTTACCACAAACTTTTTCTTGATAATCTAGTATATATCTGAGATTGAGTTACAATATCTACAAAAATCAAAGCTGCATGATGAATAATAAGTTTTCTATAATAATCTATACTTATTTTGTAAGTATATATTGTATAAATAAACTATTTGGTTCAGTATTCACATGCTTTGAAATCATTTTCTTTTTCTACGTCTTTAAGATAGACTCTACTTATTCAAATGCATCATTAATTAGAGAGAAAGCTGAAAAGGGATTTTTGTTAGCTTCCAGTGGTCATGTGATTTATAGTTAAGGACTTTGGCCTGCATCCTCAGTGCAATGAGAATCCACTGAAAGATTTTAGTCATGGAGTGATAACATACAATCTGGGTTTCAAAAGATTAGTTGTGCTGCTAATTGGAGAGTAGATTGGAGGGGAAGATAAGAAAAGTAGAGTAAGGTATTAGGAGTGTAGGTCTAGCTTGATGGTGAGCGGTAAATTAATGATAAGAGCAAATTAGTAAGATATTTAGGTGAAATATACAGGACTTTGCCCAAGCTCAGACCTTTGACAAGAATGTATTGCCTAGTACACAACAGGTGCTTCATGAATGCTTCTGATGGGAAATGAATGGGGTCATAGTTTGACTCCGGCATGTACTCCAAAAACTCATGTGTTGAAAGCATGGTCCCCAGATGGTGGTGCAATTGGTAGGTAGCAGAAACTTTAGGAGGTGAGACCTAGTTGAAGTAGGTCATGGAGGAATAACCTTGCAGGGTATATTTAGTTTCTCACCCTCTTCTCTCTCAATCCTTCCTGGATACCATGAGGTAGGTACTTTGCTCCAGCATGCGCTCCACACCAGGTTGTTCTCACCACAAGCCCAGAAAAAATGGATCCAGGTAACCATGTACTGAAACCTCTGAAACTGTGAGCTAAAATAAATCTTTCCTCCTTTTAAATTGTTTGTCTTAGGCATTTTGTCATGGTGACAGGAAGCTGACGAACACACCATGCAATTCCTTACAGGGATCTTAAGAGCCCTGACTCTGCCATACTTTCCCCTTTCACAAGAAAGTTATGGAACTAGTTGATTGTGACCACTGTTTTTAAGCAAGGTATGCCTAGGTCACTGTCCTCCAGAACATGAGCTGCATGGAATGTCTGTGAATTATTTTCTTACAGCCTTTAGGAAATATTACTTGTTTGAAACTTTTTTCTTTTTTAAAAAAACTTGGCTTTTGAGGCATTTATAGATAAATAAGAAACAAAGTTGACCCTTTTTCATCACAAAATGTTGAAAATGTTGCCATTGAAAATCAACATGGACCCACAATCTTGTGTTGAATGTAAGGTTATAATTAACCCCGGGAGGAAACATAATGTAGACAATTGGCCATATGGAATAGATCAAACAGGTGAGAAGTCAGAGCTGTCAATTTGAGAGCTGCCATTCATGTAGTGATAAAGTACTGAAGCCATGAGTATAAGAGATAAGGGCAAAGCCTTGGGTATGATCTGGAGAGAGGAAAATTAAATGCTGGAAATTGAAATGAGAAATTAAGGAGAGAAAGATTTTCCTTGTGTTCAAGGCAGAAGTTCTAGAGGTGAGGTATGGGAGCTGGTCCCCAGAGTATGCAAAGTGAGCCTCCTAGGTGGTCATTAATACTTCACTGAAGTGGTTAGGGCATGAGCCACAAGAGGATGCATATAAAAATGACAGAAATGACTGCATAGTTCACTTTGGTGACTAAAAATGGAAAAATCTGACAGGAGAAAGAAGGAATATGAGTTGTCTCAATGTGGGAGCAAAGATTTGGAAAAGTAGGGAAAAAGGAAGTAGAAGGTTTGAGAAAATATCAGGAGACAAGTTGGGAGAACAAAAGTGAAAGATTTCTATTTGAAATTTAATTTATAATATAAAATATATGTTATAAATTAAACATTTTGTAAAATAACTGTACTTAATGAATCTACTCATTCGCCAGTGAGGTTAGAACATGGGTCTGAACCCAGTTACTCAAAATTTATACTCTGTCTGATTATTAAGTGGAATAACTTTACTTGTGAAATCTCTAACATTTTCCTTCCCCCTAATTCTACCATATTTTCTGCTTTTCTACCATTTACACTAAAAACACTCACCTCCTGTCTTTCACTGCCTTTGGGTTCATCAACATTCTCCTTGATTGTTACATCACATACTCTAGCATTCCTACATTCCATGGTCTACTTGAAAGCACTTACTTATTACTTATAACTGGCACCAATAGAAAGTTCCAGCTTGTAAGAGATATATCTACGTATAGTTATGGTAGCCAGAACTAGTGTTGTCTCCAATGATAAAGATGCTAGCCTTCCTTTCTCTTGGCTGCTTAAGTGTTACTATACTATTCCTGAAAATTACAAAGAGTTGTTCTATAAAGCTAGATGTGGTGGTGATAACCTGTAATCCTAGTACTTGGGAAGCTGAGACAGGAGGATTACAGGTTTGCAGCTAGCCTTAGCAATATAGCAAGACCCTTAGCAACTTAAAAAAGATCCTGTTTCCAAATAAAAGAAATAAAATAGGGCTGGGGGTATAGCTCAGAGGCAGAATGCTCCTGGGCTTAATCCCCAGTAACACACACACATACACACACACACACACACACACACACACACACACACACACACACACAGAAACGATATACGATAAAGCACTAATACATGAAGTACATATAGCTGACTAATATATTAGCTCAAACTGGTAAACTGGTATATGGAGTCTTACAATTCAAATATAGTTTATGTAAAAGATTTCTCCTTAAGCATTTTTGACCATACAGATAAAGTATGTTAAGTTTACTCAAGACAGACATTGGCAAGAGGTTCAGAAAAAAAATCAGTATAGTTGCTTCCCACAAAAGATATCTGATATGAACCTTTCATGCTGCCAGTTGCAATGGTATTAATTGACCTTCTAATCTCATTGCTTTATTTTTTACATGCTTTTATTTTTTCTCTCTACTAAATCTGTTTCTTGCTGCTTAATAAGCTAGCTGTTATTTGGAACCTAATGAAAGGATTTTCCCTTAGTCCAAACCATCCTAAATAGCCTGTTCATTATTCTATTCACTTTGAACATTAAAAAAAAAACCAAAAAACAAAACTGAAATAGCTAATGCAAAAGGTTCATGAAAATCTCCATTCAGGACATCAGCATCCTAATTGGTTTATAACCTGCTGTGCTGAATAGTTCTTCCACTCATACTATTTTTTTTTCTTACCTTGAAAATGAAAACTTTTGTGTTGTAAAAACTAACCAACAATAAGAAAAGGATATATGATTAAAAAAAGAAGAAAACTGCTTCAACAATGACCCTAGAATCCTCAGAGGCCTTTGTCTAATTGTGTGAATGGAAAAAATTATCTACAAGGTACCATATGTTTGCAGGGTTTTAGTTCACATTTTAATAGCCACAGTGGAACTATGAATTCTGGATACTAAACCCATACTTCCCCTTAATTCTGTGTGAAAGAAAAATTAAAGAAATAAACAGTGATTAAAAGAAAAGGCATAGGTAGAAATGGTATGAAAGATAAGAAAATAAAGGTCAAGAAGAAAGGATGAAATCACTTTGATGAAAGTTGTACCCAGTTGTATGCATATTTATATATTCCTGATTGTAGAAACAAAAAGGAAAATTCTTCATTTATAAATATGTAAAAGCATCCCATCATTAATATTATTCCTTATATTTCAAGTATCTGAAATATATTGGGACAACATTAAGTAGGCATATTCATCCATTGCTTTTGAGACACCTCAGCTCTATTTAAAAACACACACTTTGTTCCTACGCCAAACTCACTGAATAAGAACCTTCTGGCTCTTTCTCAATGGTGTCCCAAGGAGGTGAGAAAATGTTCTTGAAGGACAAAAATTCTTGGATATTTCTAAGGTTATAGTAATATGTAATCATATAAAGGTCTTATAATACTAAACAGATAAAGAGCATATCCATGGTATTAACATTTCATGGGAGGTTGTTTAGAAAAAAGTCTAAAAAGACTGTCTTTTTAGGGGTAATGGTGAAAAACACTGTGCAAGTTCAATGCACTTTGAAAAATTTTCTGAATAGAACAGCAATACCTTTGATTATGTGAAACTGGGAAAATACAAAGAAAAAATAAGTTCATATAAGTTCCACCAGTGATAGCTATTAAACATTTTGATGTATTTCCTTCAAGTTGTAATTTGTATTTCTGGCTCTCTCTGTTTTTACAAAATTAAGGTCACATGGCAAAAATAATTTTGTATCCTATTTGTTTCCTTAGCATTAATGTTTTAGTCTTTTCTTATGCTATTAAACAGTATTTGAAAGTACTTGTAATAAACCCTGTTATAGTCATTGGTGGTACAAAGCATCTTCCCTGCCTCTCTCCCTTTCTTCCTTCCTTCATGGTACTGGGGATTGAAACAAGGGGTATTCTAACTCCGAGCTAAACACCCAGCCCTACTATTTTTAATAATATTTTGAAACAGGGTCTCCCTAAGTTGCTGAGAGTCTTGCTATGTAGGCTCCTGAGACTAGCCTAGAACTTGGGACCCTCCTGTCTCGGCCTCCCAAGTACTGGGAGTATAGGCATGTTCTACCTTGTCTAGCTTTCGCTTTCGCTTTCTCTCTCTCTCTCTCTCTCTCTCTCTCTCTCTCTCTCTCTCTCTCTCTCTCTCTCTCTCTCTCTCTCTCTCTCTCTCTCTCTCTCTCTCTCTCTCTCTCTCTCTCTCCCCCTCCCTCCCTCCCTCCCTCTCTGTACTAAGGATTGAACCCAGGGCCTTGCTTATGCTAGGCAAGCACTTTACCACTGATCTATACAATCAGCACATAAACCAATTTTTAATCACAAATTTCCTCCAAAAATTAAGTTAATATCTTCATAGTCTTAGTAATATAAACATACATTTTAAAAGATTAATTGTTTTCCCATAAGTAATCAAATTATAAACTTAAATCAAAGCTATATATTAAAGTGTTTAATGAACAAATCAATTAATCAATTATTCAAACTATTCAATTTCCATCTCTGCTCAAACAAGAACATTTTCTCTCTCTCTCTCTGTGCTTGTGTGTGTGTGTGTGTGTGTGTGTGTGTGTGTCTGTCTGTCTGTCTGTCTGTCTTCTCTCTCTTTGAATTTCTTATTCTCTTTCTTTTGAGAAGATTTTTTCAAATCAAACTTTCTGGAATGCCTGTATGTGAGTCATATTCCTCCCTTGGCAGTTCTGAAGAGTGTGAAATCAAGCAATAAGTGGAGAATACAAACACTCTGAGCCCAAGACATCAGAAATGGGTCTTTAATGAAGGTTTACTTTCCATTTTCACTTAAATCTCAGGAGTCTTCAAGTTTCATTGTTACAGAACAATAATACTTGGTTTTTACATGTGATTACCATTCATAAATTAATCTAGAGAAAAGAATGCAAGGATGAGAAAATATAAGCTTTCCCCTTTATTTATATAGGTTAAGAACTTGTTATTGTTGTACAGGTGTAAATGTGAATGTATGTGTGTGTGGTGTGTGTGTGTGTCTGTGTGTGTGTTTGTGTGTGTGTGTGTGTGTGTGTTTGTGTGTACGCATGCATGCACTTGTGCATTCAGGGGAGGGGATCATTTCCTTCATTTCATTTCATTCAAGTTTATCATTTTATCATATTGTTTACTTTTCATTTTTTGTGGGACTGGGGATTGAACCCAGAGATGATCTAACTCTGAACTGTACCCCCAGATCCCTCTATCTATCTATCTTTCTTTCTTTCCTTTTCTTTCTTTCTTTCTTTCTTTCTTTCTTTCTTTCTTTCTTTCTTTCTTTCTTTCTTTCTTTCTATCTATCTATCTATCTATATATCATCCATCATCAATCATCACATTGGTACCAGGGATTGAACTCAGGAGCATTCTACCTCTTAGCTATACCCCAATCCCTTTCTAATTTTTTGTTTTTAAACAAGGTCTTACTAAGTTACTGAGGCTGGCCTCAAACCTCCCATCCTCCTATCTAAGCCTCCCAAGAACTAGGGTTACAGGCATATGACACCACATCCAGCTCTATTATGCTATTTTCAATTACTAGAGAATTATTTACACTTTTAAACTATATTTTAAAGAGTGAGTATACTTCTTTATAGTTGTAAGTCTATTTCTATTTCTAGGTACACTACATTTTTATTATATATTTCTATTTCAATGCCTATGCATTTCATTTTTACCTCTGTATCTTTTTAGTGTCACCTTATATGTACAAGTTTTTAGAGACTCTGAGTCCTAAAATTCTAGATTTTCTTCTGAAATTAAAATCAGAAAAGGTTCTGGATAGTATTAGATGTCTGCAAAAAATAGCATGGCTGAGCCCAGGTAATCTTGGGTGCTATTTAAAATTGTAAATTTACAGGGCATTTTTATATGCCTATTGTGTTAATATTTCTTGTGGTGGTAGGAAGTCCAGAAATTGCCAATAGAGCTTAAAATCTTTATGAGAAGTACTTACAAGATCACATCAAAGTCAATCACTAAACTGACCTGGAGAAGGAGGGAGAAGGAGGGAGGGGGTGGAAATTGGGGAAGGGTTAATGAGAAATGTGTGGCATGGATGTCTTTGCCTGTACTAGCTTGTACCTAACAAAGATGTGTGATTAACCCTGTTGTACCCAAGAAATGTATAAAAATCCATGCTAAAAAAATAAAAAAATAAAAAATGAAAAAAAAATCTTTATGAGAAGAGTTGCTTTGTAAGGGTTTTAGAGATAAGCAACTCATACAGATCCAAGGAAGAATGGGTTCTAATGTGACTAATATAATTAATGTATATCTTCTAAGCATTAACTCATGTTAACAAAGTTGAGTTTTATATTGCTCTGTCACAGATTAATAGGAGGGGGAAGATAAGGCTGTGAATGTGTGTATGGAGGTGGTGGAGGTCCTACTGTGTGGAATTTAAAAAGAAAAACAAGGAACAAACTTTTGTTGTCTTCAGTACCATCTGAGGTAAGTTATCTATTTCTTCATTTCTATTTTATAAATAATCCAGAATAATAAAGATGGATAGTCTACCTGGATTCTTTAATTTAATGAACCACCATTTAATAATACCTCATTTTCCTTTTTCCAATTCTATGGTCATTATTAAGCTTTAAAATCTATTATTTGGTCTTCCGCATAGCACTCTTGGGGTAGGGCACTCTGAGTAAATTATCCTTAGTGATTTTCCTGCAAACATTTTATTGTTATACCATAATAGTTTGAATTTATTATTTATTCTTTAAAATGGCTTATAAACCAGTGTCTTATGAATTTGTATACCATTAAAGAACCTGATCTTCTTTAGGTGGACTACTAAAATCTAGTTGCTGGCTATGCAAAGCTGAGGACCAGACGTGAGATCTATGATAACACTGCTACATGATATGAATTTTATCAATGGCCTCCTTTATGATGTTCTTCCTGAAGTGATTTTTTTTTTGCAGTACTGGGGATTGAACTCAGAGGCATTTACTTCCGAGCTATACCCCCAGCCCTATTTTTTATTCTTTATTTTGAAACAGGGTTTCAGTAAGTTGTGGAGGGCCTCACTAAGTAGCTGAGGCTGGTCGCAAACCTGGATCCTCCAGTCTTAGCCTCCCAAGTACTGGGATTACAAGCGTGTGCCACCACGCCTGGCCTGAAATGATTTATAACACAAAAATTAAAAAGAAATCTACAAATTATAGATAATAACAAATGAATTTATATCAGAAGGAAGAATATATAATCAATTCCTAAATTGATGCATATCACTTTTTCTTTGATTAAGTATACTTTCAAAACTTTTCATCTTATTGGCATTAAGAATAATGATTCGTTACAAATAAGAATAATTAAGAATAGCACATTAAGAATCAAGAAAACTTTGACCAATGTTAAGTCATACTCAATATAAAATCCTGGCTGATAGGCTACAGACCAAGAAATGTTTTAAAAAATCATGACCTTTTTGTCTTTATAAGGCTCCTAGAATTTATTTCTGTTATTCTCAAAATGTTTCCTCAGTAGAATTTAGTAACATTCAGATCCACTTTAAACAATCACTAGTTAAGTACAAATTAGCTTCCAAAATCAATCTGAAAACATGCTGTAGGAATATACATCTGCTGAAAGATGGTTTCCTCTTTTATGTTCCCCCTCCCATCTAAGTTATTAAGGAAGAGTCTGTTGCTATGGAAACACTCAATTTGGCACCATCTGTATTCAAAATTCAATTGCTGCAAGCCTTCAGCCAATCTCCGGTTTTTAATTGGCAGACTTTCCCAGAATGCTTTACAAATCCTTTTTTTAGGAAGCCAATCCATAAAGTATTTTACAATGTAAAGCATCATGAAGGTTCACAATGCAAGTCTCACTCCATTATCTTAAGATCAAACTTGTGAAGTATCAAAGAATTAGCCCTTCTAATAATTACTTGGCATGGACTTACTGCTTAAAATTTATTGCCAATTTGTTTTTCTCTGCCTAATGGATTTCACATTTAAAGAAGATATTCTCTTTAAAAGTGCCTTAAGTATTAGAAAGGCCTCCAAAAGGAGCCTCAGTGGTAAGCTGCTATAGAAATGCACAGGTCAGAATAGAAAACAAACATTAATAGTGGAAAATACATATTTTGAATCAATCAAATCTGGGTTCAAATATTAATTGGGACACTTGTCAGATATTTTACTTAACCTTTATATCTCATTTTTGCTATCCATGAAAGATTATTAGGATTGTAAAGTATGCATTTGTGAAATATATATATACTTCACATACAGTAAAATGGCATTTGAAAATATGTTAATCCACATGGTATTGAAGAGTACTCTTCTGGAATGTCAAATGTCTGTGTATAGAAATTGTTAAAATCATAGAATAGAGACTGAAAGAAGATTGGAATTGTCCAAAAGTTATTTATAAATAAAGGATATGGCTGGATCTTGGAGAAGTATAAATATGCTCCAGGAAGAAAATGATCCCCCAAAATGTATGAAGATTGTGGGTTCAATCATAAGATTTTCATGTGTTAAAGAAGAAACTTGCAATAAATGAGCATTGGTGAAGTCTCTAGGGTGGCTCTCTCAACCTACTATGTTATAATTATCCTGTGTAAATGACATCCAATAGATAAATAATTGGAACATCACTCCCTGGAGTTATACATTGTAGCAAGCTCTCTCTACCAACTCTACCACCCCTACTGGCCAAGTCAAGCTTCTTTCATAATCCTTAGGTAATATTCCAGCTATACTACTTTACTTACTGCTCCTAGGTTATTACACTGCTCCTAGGTTCGTTCGTTCGTTCCTTCCTTCCTTCCTTCCTTCCTTTCTTTCCTTCCTTCCACTGGGGATTGAACTCAGGGGCATTCTACCTCAGAGCTACACCCTCAGCCCTTCTTGTTTTTTATTTTGAAATAGGGTCTTGTTAAGTTGCTAAGGTTGGTCTCAAACCCAAGATCTTCCTGTCTCAGTCTCCCAAGAACTGGGATTTTAGGCGTGTGCCACCATACCTGGCTGGTTATTATACACTTTCAAAGACTGATGTCTTTGACAAACTTTTAATTGTTTATAATACAGATTTTTATTTATCCGCTTGAATAATCTACTTCAGTGGTAACTGATTGTAATATTTTGATTCTACTAAAAACTGGACTATTATTTCCTGTGTATTCTAATGTCAATCCCTTTAGAAATTTCCTTTTTGTAAATCTATAAAGTGTATAGCATGTATGAAGAATAATTGGGATTTATGCATGTCAGCCGAAGGACAATTTTATCTGCTTTCATTTCTTCCTTTGAATCTACTCAAGGAGGTAGTTCTTTCTTGGGTGAGAACACAGGCAAGTTCCATGTCCTTCCTGGTTGTCATAGGGTAATGCAAAGTCCTGTTATCTTATTTTAATATGTTAACATTAAAAAGTATAGCGCAGAGCAGAGCGTGGTGGCGCACGCTTGTAATACCAGCATTTGGGAGGCTGAGACCAGAGGATCTGGGTTCATCGTCAGCCTCAGTTACCTAGTGAGGCACTCCGCAACTTAGTGAGACCTGGTTTCAAAATAAAGAATAAAAAATAGGGCTGGGGGTATAGCTAGAAGGTAGAATGCCCTTGAGTTCAATCCCCAGTACTACAAAAAAAAGCATAGCCCAATACTTTAACTGACACATTGAATTTGACTCGCATATAATACTCCCCTTCCCAGATAAGAGAGGATGTAAATGAGTAGGTCTCTTATCACCTTGAGTGATGGATATTGGAGTGGGCTTCTCTATTATACTAGCCCTCTCCTCCATTCATCAGCTGCTATTTCTCCATTAACAGAGTTGACTGGGGGTGGAGAGAAATGGAAAGGGATGAGAAAATGTTCATTTGTCTCTTACTGTCACTGTTAGAATGTGACTTTGTGCTTTCTAGATCTGACTTAAATGGCACTTGAGTTAAATGGAGCTAAAGTATTTTTCTCCCAACTTTAAGAACCAGCTTCGCCGGGCGTGGTGGCGCACGCTTGTAATCCCAGCATTCGGGAGGCTGAGACCGGAGGATTCGGGTTCGCGGCCAGCCTCAGCTACCTAGTGAGGTACTCTGCAACTTAGTGAGACTCGGTTTCAAAATAAAGAATAAAAAATAGGGCCAGGGGTATAGCTCGGAGGTAGAATGCCCCTGAGTTCAATCCCCAGTACCGAAAAAAAAAAAAAAAAAAAGAACCAGCTTCATTTGAACCAGGTATGGTAGCTCATGCCTGTAATCCCAGTACTTGGGAGGCTGAAACAGAGCAATTACAGGTTTGAGACCAGCCTTAGCAACTTAGCAAGACCCTCAGCAACCTAGCAAGACCATTTCAAAATAACAAATAAAGAAGACTAGGGGTGTAAGCTTGGAGGTAGAACACCCCTGCGTTCAATTCCCAGTAAAAAAAAGAACCAGTTTCATAATCACTTCTTTTTTTTTTTTTTTTTTTTTGCGGTACTGGGGATTGAACTCAGGGGCATTCTACCTCCAAGCTACACCCCCAGCCCTATTTTTTATTCTTTATTTTGACACCGAGTCTCACTAAGTTGCAGAATGCCTCACTAGGTAGCTGAGGCTGGCCGCGAACCCAGATCCTCCCGTCTCAGCCTCCCGAATGCTGGGATTACAAGCGTGCGCCACCACGCCCGGCTCATAATCACTTCTTTCTATATGTTACATGGTTATTTTAGTAGTCAGTCAGCACAAATTCATCCAAAGGATCTTTGTGCCAAGCAGTGGCCTTGGTTCTGGGAATATAAGGTTGCTAATTTTGGTTTTGAAAACACAAATTTATATTCAACAATTTTTTATCTGAAGTAGATAGTTGTAAAAGCCAGTTAGTTTAGAAGATGGAATTCTGAATTAGAAATCTGACTTCTATATTCATGATAAAGATATATTATATAATCCCTGTATCAAAAATATCTTTAAAGTTAACCTGTTTTGAATGATCATACAACTTGTTGGTGTGTATATTTAGAATCAGGACACAAAATAATAACATGATTTCACTGAATCAAAACATAAACAAACTATCATTAGTATGGTTTAAATAACTCTAAGATAACTATCTCAGACTTTAGTACTTACTGATGCAAAGTATTCATGGTCAGTCTGGTTATTTAAAGTCTTAAGACTCATAAAACTCATTATGTACCTAATGAAGCATAAAGCCAGTAAATGTAATCTTTTAATAGCCACAACAGTTTGCTGGCTGCCATGCATTGATATTTGTTCTCCTCCTTATGGACAATAGGCTACTTAGCCATATACTGTTTTCTTTATATAATGCAAATTCACTTTCTCATTTTTCTTAAGTTATAACTTCTGAATTGAGTTCTCTGAGCCCTTTCAATAGACATCATGATGAAAACGAAATTTTCATTAAGAAAGTATAAAGTAATACAAATTTCTACATTCAGCATTGTGGGAGTGGGAAATAGAGCTTCTCAAGATTAAGAATTATCTATTTACATTCATTTCATTTTGCTCAAATCAGCAGAGCTTCCAAAAGGGAACTGAAGAACACTTCAAATGGCCTACTGGGTTAGATTTCTCAAGGATAAGGTATGTGAACTGACGTAGCTCGAAGGTAGAATGCCCCTGAGTTCAATCCTCAGTACCGCAAAAAACAAACAAACAAAAAAGATTATTTTTAAATCACTCTCAGATCCTTCAGACTGAAAATTCACTTGCCATTTCAAAGTCTGGGTCTGCTTGCTTTAGGTTTCATTTGTGTGTGTGTGTTGAGGGGTGCTAGGGAATGAATCCAGGGACATTCTACCTTTAAGCTATCCCCCCAACAATTTTTATTTTTTTCTCTAGTTTGCTGAGAGTCTTACTTGGTTACTGAGGCTGGTCTTGAACCTGAGATCCTCTGAAGTACTGCAATTACAGGCATGTGTCACCACACTCAGCTTCATTTTTTAAAAAAATTTGATATATATTATTTATTGTGGTACTGAGGATTGAACCCAGGGGTACCCTACCACTCAGCTACACCCCCATTCCCTTTTATTTTTTAATTTTGAAAAAGGGTTTTACTGTGTTACCCAGTCTGGCCTTGAACCTTTGATCTTTCTGCACTAGCCTTCCAAGGAGCTGGGATTTTAGGTGTGTGCTACAGTATCCAAGCTTGGTTTTCTCTCTTTCTCTCTCTCCTTTCTTTCCTCCTCCTCCTCCTCATTCTTTTTTTTCTCTCTCTCTCTCTCCTTTTCTTCCCTCTTTCCTTTTTCTTTTCTTTTGTACTGTGGATAGAACCTTCCAGGCTACAACCCTAGCCTTATTTTATTTCTTATTTGGAAATAGGTTTTCACTAGGTTGCTGAGGGTCTCACTAAGTTGTTGAGGTTGGTATTGAACCTGAGATCCTCTTGTCTCAGCCTCCCAAGTACTGGGATTACAGGCATGAACCACCACGCTCGGCTTTGGTTTGCTTCTTAAGCAGAGCTTTTCAATAATCTCTTTAGGCTAATTCTTTCTAATGTTGACTCATGGTCATGAAGATGATGATGGAAGTTTGTAAGCTGCATTAGCTGCCAGCTGCCCCCTGAGACAGTCCATTCAAGCAGTATTTACTGCATGCCTGTTATTTTCAGAATATGAATCTGGAATTCAAAGGAGTAACAATTTGAAGTAAGTGGTTCAGCCCAGGTGGTGAAACACATACTACATGGCAAGTATCTTCAGAGAGACACAATGATTCTTGGAATTCCTAACCTCTGTCACTTGGTCATTTACAAATAAGACAACAAAAGAAAGAATCTGCCCCCCACTCCCCAGCTTTATATCTCCAGCTGAACTCTTAGTTCTTCTCCTGGAAGATTTTTCATTTTGTGTTTTCCCCATATGTTAGCTTATCTTTCTAAAATGGTTTAAATTCAACTTTGTTTAAAGGCATATGAATTAATCCCTTTGAGAATGTTTAAATACCATGAGTTGATGAATTCCCAATATATTTAAACTTAACTGACAAGAATGATCACAAAGTTGATAACTTATCTATCTATATATATTAGTAGTATATGCAAGATTTATTAATACATAATTTATATTTATATACATGTATAAGTATATAAGTATGTATATATGTATGTGTATGTATAATATACACACAGATGGTCTTTGACTTAATGATGATTTATTTCTTACATTACAATGGTAGAAAAGCAATACTCATTTAGTAGAAACCATACTTTGAATTTCAAACTTTTTCTGGGCTAGCAATGTGTGGCATGATACTCTTGTTATGCTGGGCAGTGGAAGTTGAGTGGTAGCTCCTAGTTAGCCACAGAATTATGAGGATAAATAACAAATACTCTAATCTATACTGTGTTGCTAAGCAAGCACGTTTGATAGGTTAGGTGCATTCAATGCATTTTATGGTATTTTCAACTTAAGATAAGTTTATCACAATGTAACTCCACTGTATATTGAGGAACATCTGTCAACCTGCCTTCCTGTTTCTTTAAACTTTCATTCATGGATTATCAAAATGTGATTTCTTTTCAGCATAGGTTTGGGGAAAGATCAGCCATTTTACACATTTTGTTTTAATATGAAGACTTGTATTAAATCCTGACTCTACTATTTGCTGTGTGACCCTGAACAAGATATTTATATCTTTGATCCTTCATTCCCTTGTTTATTTATTTATGTATTTATTTGCGGTACTGGGGATGGAAATTGGGGGCATTCTACCTCCAAGCTACACCCCCAGCCCTATTTTTTATTCTTTATTTTGAAACAGGGTCTCACTAAGTTGCGGAGTGCCTCACTAGGTAGCTGAGGCTGGCGGCGAACCCAGATCCTCTGGTCTCAGCCTCCCAAATGCTGGGATTACAAACGTGCACAACCAGGCCTGGCTCTCTTGTTTATTTAAAATAGAGAATACCTACAGTTTAGGTGCTTTTGTGAAAATCAAATCAACTTATGTTTTTGAGTTTTCTGTTCAATTAACATAAAACACAACCCAAATCTAAGGTATTATAATTTTATAAAATGAGCTATTTTAGAATATGTATAAAATTATATTTTATTTGCCCTATAAATAAGTGAAAATTTGGATGGTTTCAAACTGTCTAAAATGTTTCATGTTCTGGAGTTCCCTTCAATACATTTTTAGTTAGCTACTGGGGGGAAACATAGACTTTTTGGTTGTCCTGCCAGATGATAAGAAAAAGTGAATCCCATTATGTTTCTTGCTATGTGCCCCCAAATGTGTTTTCATGGTGCCCAACATTATGACACATGAATGATGTACAAATTATTGTAGTAATTGAGAGAATACCTCATTTGAGAGTCCAACATAATTGTGTCTTCCCTTTGTAGTGGTTCCTACAACAGATAAGACTAAACCAAATCCTTCACAAGGAGCGAGTAAATTGTCACTGTTCTAAAAGGCTAACACAAGCCTATATATTTCTGTGTTGTTCATATTACCTTATTGTTCTGCACAATTGCACTTGATGTTCACATTTTCAGGATGACTGGATTTTATCAATTCATGACATAGTTTTCTTTTTAATTACAGAGAGAGATGTTTTTCCCTCACTCTTTTTCTGCACCTTTGGAATTCAATTTTATCTGTCTAAACATTCT
Source organism: Graphiurus murinus (assembly GCA_004027655.1). Classification (NCBI taxonomy): domain Eukaryota; kingdom Metazoa; phylum Chordata; class Mammalia; order Rodentia; family Gliridae; genus Graphiurus; species Graphiurus murinus. The sequence continues at coordinate 69,461 of PVLC010002444.1, read as the reverse complement.
GTTGTTTACTACATAATTTTCTGATAACAAGTGAATCAAGCTAGTATATGACTCTTATGCCTTCCCTTTCCTCTGCCAGTTTTATATTTTTATGAAAACAATCTGTGGTCCAGGGCAAAGAATCCATGACTCCCATAGAAAGGGAAATATGACTCTAATGGTCAGATTTATTATTATTTCTATCACTACCCTATGGAGTTTATAGAGGACTCTCAATGGCTTCGCTTCTGCAATAGCATTATCATAAAGCATTCATTCATTCATTCATTCATTCATTCTTGATGGAAGACTTGAACTGGAATTTAAGATACACAACACTTTCAGTGAAGACAAATTTCTGAAGTACTAAAAATACTGTGCACAGACATAGAAACATTTGTGAACCTTCATGCACCCATTTTCTAGATGTGAAAAACTTGTATACTTACAGTAGGATCCTATCATTGTGGACCCTCTAGAAGGTCTAGTGGACTTTCAGTAATAAGGATAGCTGATTGTTATATGAATGTTGGTGTCCCCTCAAAACCTATACATTGAACCACTAAACTTAACATGATGGTATTTGGAAATTGGGCCTTTGAGAGATAAGGAAGTTTAGATGAGGTTGGGACCCCATGACAGGAGAAGAAGATCCTCTCTATCCCTCTCTTTCTTTCTCCCATTTGGGGATACAGAAAGAAGGCAGTGTCTATAAGCTAAAAAGGCTATGACTAGGAATTCAATTTGTCAGACTATAACCTTGTACTTTCCAACCTCTATTACTTTGACAAATAAATGTCTGTTGTTTAAGCTACCCAGTCTATGGCATGTAGTTGTAGCAGGCTGAATTGACTAAGACACTGATACTGTATAGTGACTGGCCATTTGAAAAGGGCTTTGCCCTATGTCTAGACATTTAATTTCAATACCAACCTAGTATGGAATGTATTCAGAGACTAATTTTTATTTTTTTGTTTTGCAAGTTATTAAAGATTTTATTTTATTTGCAATATTATACAAATTTTATATTAAAGATCATGCTTAAAATCATTTTTTTTGTGGTACTGGGGATTGAACTCAGGTGCATTCTACCTCTGAGCTATACCTCCAGACCTATTTTTTATTCTTTATTTTGAAACAGGGTTTCACTAAGTTGCAGAGTGCCTCACTAGGTAGCTGAGGCTGGCCGCGAACCTGGATCCCCCGGTCTCAGCCTCCCAAATGCTGGGATTACAAGCGTGCACCACCATGCCCAGCTCTAAAATCATCTTAAAACAAAAAAATCATACAAGAGCCTTGTGAGGTGGTGCATATCTGCAATCCCAGCATTTTGGAGACTGAGACAGGAGGATTGCAGATTCGAGGCCAGCCTCAGTAATTTAGCAAAACCCTGCTTCAAATTAAAAATTAAAAAGCTGGGGGTATAGCTCGGAGGTAAAATGGCCCTGGGTTCAATCCCCAGTACAAAAAAAACGTGGAGACTAATTTTTAGATGAGAAAAAAAGGGTCAGGGAGATTAAATGATTTGCCAAGGTTCCCATTGCCACTACAGATCAGACCCAGGACTTCAATCAAGTCTGATTTTATATTTAACAATGGTATTACTCTATTATTCTTATGATGAAATGAAGGAAAGTCATTCATATGTGTTTGTCACACTAACATAAAAGTAGTCATTGTTCTTGTTGTAATTATTGTTATCAATTATACTATAACTAACTATTAGCTGTGTTAAATCCTAGCCCTTAGCCGGGCATGGTAGCACACGCTTGTAATCCCAGCAGTTGGGAGGCTGAGACTGGAGGATCCAGGTTCGAGGCCAGCCTCAGCTACCTAGTGAGGCATTCTGCAACTTAGAGAGACCCTGTTTCAAAATAAAGAATAAAAAAATAGGGCTGGGGGGATAGCTTGGAGGTAAAATGCCCCTGAGTTCAATCCCCAGTACCGCAAAAAAAAAAAAAAATCCTAGCCCTTCAAAACTCAATTTTTTTTTTCGTGCCCATATTCGGTATGTAGAGCTAGGCTAAGTAGAATTGAAATAATTATCAACATGTCTATTAACAACTACAGAAAATAGATTTGATGGGTTATTGTCCTTTTCAATGTGCACAGGTAGGATAAAGGACATGTTCCAGTGGTCTTCCACTTTTACAGTGGAGAACACTATTGGCATTTGATGAAGTACCTGATGGATATAGTCAAAGCAACAAAGGGTCATGTTGCAGACAACTTATGGCAGAGGTAATAGCGTGAAGTCCAAGGCAAGTCCATCAAAGGAGCTGGAGCTTCTACCTTGGACTGATGATTTGTTTGTCCTGGGGGAAGCCAGCCATCATGTCATGGGGACACTGATGTAAGTTTCATGGAGAAGCCCGTGTAGAAAATAATCAGCTAGCCTGCACCAACTTGCAAACAGTATGAGTGAGCCACCCTGGGAGGGGGTCCTCCAGTGCTAGTCAAATTTTCATATGACTGCAGACTCAATCAACAACTGACTGCAACCTCATGAGAGAACCCAATGTCTTGTCACATGTGGACCCTGACCTACAGAACCTATGAGAGATAAACAATTATTGCTGTTTTCAGGCACTAAGTTTTGCAATTATGGCTTTGCAGCAACTCTATACAAACTCTTTTCAGTCTAAAACAGAATGACCCAGCTCTTCCCTTTGCCTGCAGAAAGATCACAGTATATTACTCTCTCCTATTTACTTCATAAATGCTTCACTCAAGGTCAGAACAGTATAAAGACTAATGGCAAGGGATTTATGTTGCCTTAAATAATGAATGAGGAACCTTGATAAGGAAAGAAATGATAGGTTCAAAGTAATAATCTCTACACTTTTCTATGACCTGAGGAAAGCTAAGAACATCTTTAAGTAGTTAATGGCATGTATGTAACCTTTGGTTTAACTTCATCTAAACTTCATGATGTCACCAAGGAGCAACATTCTTTTGCATGCCTACAGGTACCAAAATATAACAGAAGGTCAAATCTTTAGTTGCAGTGCCCCATTAGTATGTAAGATAAAAGTGCTAGCGTATAAAAAATTGGAATCTCCTCTTATGGACACATCTCTTTTACTCTTGTATTTGTCTTACCAGCTCATTTAGTGTGAGTGTGAAGTTCTTTACATTTAGTTATTTTAATATGTATTCTATCATACAGAAAAGAAAAATAATTCTCATTATTTGGTTTATTTACTTAATAGTTACATTCATTATTTTTAATTGTTCAAGTGAATGAGTAGAACTTTTGTTAACTCAAATCTTCTTCCTAAAAAGAAACATAATGAAAAAATAAACAAGTAGTAGAAAACAGTATTTATATTTATAATTATAGCTATATTATTTTAAAATTACTTTTTCTGATCACATATCACTTTAATGATTAATGATGGAGCTGTTTGAGGTGGCACAAATCTGTAATCCCATCTCCTTGGAAGGCTGAGGCAGGAATATCACAAGTTCCAGGCTGGCTTGGGCAACTTGGCCTGACCCTGTCTCAAAATAAAAAAAATAAATAAAAAGGGCTGGGAATGTGGCTAAGTGGTAGAGCATACCTGGATACAATCCCTAGTACTGTAAAAAACATTAATAATTTGATATAATCATGACAACTAATTTGAATTTTAAATTCTTTTTAAACATATTTTATTAATCTTCTTAAAGAATTTTTAAAAATTAGATATACTAAAACATAATTATTTTATGATCGATGCTTAGTAGTAACACGACTTATAGAAAGAAAAACATAATTTATTCTTTCTATGTAAAACATTTTGCACACAAATTATCATCACTCTGATGACTTTGAAATTCATTAAAATATTAAAGAAAATTTCTTTAAAATTATCCCTATTAATAGGATACTAATAAAAATTAAGAGAATCATGAGATTCATAAATGAAGAAAACACATGGCCTTATGAACCTTACTGTGATGCTTAATATTATGCATCACCATGGCTAGTGTTCCCAGATGTTTGGTCAAGCACCAGTCTACATGTTGCTATGAAGGTGTTTTCTAGATCTGATCAACATCTCAATTGGCAGACACTGAGTAAGGCAGATTACCTTCCATGATGTGGGTGGGCCTCATCCAATCAACTGAAGATCTTGTGGAAAAAAAAATTTGAAGTCCTCCAAAGAAGAAGAAATTGAGTTTCTAGTTGATTATCCTGCCAATTTCTCCTGCATAGTTTGAATTTGCCAGCCCCGGCAATCATGTGAACCAATACTTTAAAATCAATCTCTCTTTCCTTCTGTGATCTGGCCATGAAATAATTTGCTTTGCTTCACTACATTAGAAGTCCGGTTCAACAGTGCTAGTCATTCAGAGACTGAAACCTGCAAAACTGTGAGCCAGAAGGTTCTCCCCACCTTCCTCCCTTTCTCTCTCTTGTGGTACTAGGGATTGAACGAAGGAGCATTCTACCTTTGAACTATACCCGCAGCCCTATTTTATTTTTAAACAGGGTCTCACTAAGTTGCGAAGGGCCTTGCTAAGTTTCTGAGGCTGGCTTTGAACTTGCGATCTTCCTGTCTCAACCTTTCAAGTACTGAGATTACAGGTATGCACCACTGTGCCTGGCGCCTAGCCATTTTTAATTTTTGTTTTGAAATAGTCTCCCTAGGTTGGTGAGAGTCACTAAGTTGCTGAGGCTAGCCTAAAACCTGAGATGCTCCTGTCTCAGCCTTCCAAGTACTGGGGTTATAGGCATAGGCCACCACACTCAACTGAGCAAAAAAATTTCTAAGGATAGAAAGAAATTATGATATTTTAATCCAGTTAGTCATCAACAAGAAGGACTTTAGCATATAATATTTGACTATGAGAATTTGAACCATCCTGTTTTTCTAAAGGATATGGGGTACTATGTTATTTATGATGTTTTCACATCAAAATTTATTTGATACAAAGATAGTCTATTATATTGAAGTTCTTATTAAAATATCTAATAAAGTTTACTCATTTATTTACTTCTAAAAATGTTTATAAAATAATATATCTATAAAAAATAAAATGAAGAAGGGGTTATTAGACCTACACAGCAAATGATAATGGCTATTTCCCCTGGTACAGTGAAGGTTGCGTCAGAAACCTTATCTCCACAAACACAATAATCACAAGACTCAGCTAAAGAGTTTCTATACTTCTTTATTCTAAGTTTAAATAAGAATCAGGAAAATCTGTTATATAAATGGGTATACAGCACTAGATATTATAAACAAATCATAGTGTAACACCTATGATTTCATTCTTCAGTGTGTATGTTTAAATGTACCCATATTGCAAGTTGGCACTGGGAGGACTAGAGTTACCTATTCTTTTTACATTCCCTAAAGGTAAACTGACTTTTAGGCTCTGCCTTAGGCCCACATTTCTTTTCATGTAGCACCCTATCTCTGTGCAAGCTATCTATTCAAGGTAACTTCTAAATTGGTATCTAGAAGTCACTTTGCTCCTGACATCTCCACTTGTATTTTCAACAATTTCTTTAACATCTCATTATTGTATTACGGTCATTTAGCTGTATCACATTATTTTATGTCCCACAATCAACCCCTTGTCCTGAGTTTCTGGTTATGACATTACCATCTTCTAAAGCTCTCTTAGATGGAGGCCCGCCTTAGATCTTTAGCTCCATATATCTAATCAATGTCAAAAGTCTTGTACTTTATCCCTACCATGTATCTCAATATCAGTTCTTTCTTTTCACTGCACTGCCACTGTTCCAGTTGGGTTTCTCTTGCCTCCTTACTTATTTCACTGACTTAATTTACTCCTTTATCCTCCAACACATATACACACACACACACACACACACACACTCCCACATCTATAAATTCATCTGCCATACCACTGCTAATATGGGTCTAATTATGTATTCTATCATCTCTTTTTTTTTTCAATTTTTATTCCTATTCATACATTGTAAGCATACATCTTTGTTAGGTACAAATTGATAACAATATATATGCTCACAATTCTCATTTGACCCCTTCCCCGAATTCCCACCCCGCTCCCTTGCCCTCCCTCCCTCTCAAGTTCAGTTTAGTGAGTAACCTTGATATACATTAGTGTGCCCCCTCCCCCTGTCCAATCCCTTCAGTTAAATCAACTTCTTTGCTTTTGAGGG